>ANCB02000198.1:0-126125 GCA_000331835.2 Trichoderma hamatum GD12
GGGGGGGGGTGTCTGAAATCTGGTCGTCAAGATGCGCTGAACTGTAGGATCCCAGAAAGCTGATAGCCTATGCGAATTTCGGTATAGAGCTGGGTCCTGCTGCAGATATGTGCATAACCCAGTAAGAAAGAGGGCTGCTGCTAATAGCACTCCTCCGATGCTTTCTCCGATGACCTCCCGCGCGCTTGTGACATCTCAAGGTCCGTACAAGTAGGTAGTTTTGTACCTGTAAGTCTCTTTTGAAGCCACTCTGTAGAGCCCAGTCTTACTTGGCGCAGGTATCAGTCAATGCCTGGGCCACATCGAGACGCAGCTTGGCGTTGTTTGCTCTTTGAATTTTGAAGTTGGCTTTTTGTGGCAACCGGGGATCAAGAGGCTTAAAGTTTGTCTTTGGTCGCCGAATCGTCGTCTTTGGAGCTCATGCAACTTAAAGATGCTTTCAACGCCCGCAGTTTGTGCTTGGAGAAAACAATATTCCCCGTCTGCCCAAGTCTGGAATATCAATCATATGATGTAATGAAAACCACGGGCCAGTGGGCTGGAGAACTAAACCCCCCCTCCCTCCTCTTTTTTTTTTTTGTTTTTTTTTTTTTTTTTTTTTTTTTTTTTTTTTTTTTTTTCCTTTCCTCCTATGGAGTTTCGTCTTGTGGAGGGGTGTAATTTCAGCCCAGGAACTGCAGTGGCACAACGTGGAGGCTGGATAGCTGCTCCAGTGGTGCTCGTAGTTGACACCGCAAGTGTAAGCACTAGTGAAGCTGCCACCATCTTGTCGTCTTAGGCTCTCCATATGGCACGAACTGCAGCTATGCGCTGTATTGCACAAGTAGCACGTACTAGTCGTACTGGTACTCCATAATACAAGTAAGCTTCGGATGGATCGATCAACAGCTTCCGCTGTTAGCAAAGCTCTCCCGATTCGACAGTTGATGTCAGCGAGGCGTGGTGCCTCTGGTTCGGGACCGACCAACCACCTGGCAAACGCCCTCTGAAAATTTTCTTGAAATTGATAGCTTCCATCTGCAGATTGTATGATTGGTCGGTATATACCTCGTATATAATCTGGGCTAAATCGATAAATATCGGCCAAGTAAAATGCTGACAAATGTGTCTGCTCATCATGGCCTGTTTGCAGATCCTTTGTGCCCGAATCTCGCTAGAACGGATAAAACGAACCATGTTTGAACCATTCAATCGGCGAGGATGAGCATTGGAGCGATTGAATGCATCGTTTCGGATTGCATGATTGGGAGTCATTCTGGTTTTGGACAGATGAGCTAAGTGTCCAGATTAGGCCATTGGAGCGTCAAAGGTATTAGCCCGAGTATTATTCTGTTTCTGGGTAAGATGAGCTAATCGAGAACAATTTTAGTGCATCAAAGCCTTGAAGATATTAGGTCTAGTAGCTCCCCGTCTGCCAATATTGTGGCTGGCTTTTCGGTATCCCACTTTATAGCGTGGCAGAGGAGAGAGTAAAAGCAAGCCGGCTCAAAAGATGGCTCTGGTGTGCCGTGTGATTTGATATAGTGATACAGCCATGTCGATGCTTCGCTTCTTGAGGGCGGACTGGCATGGCAAGCCGAGGACAGGAAGTCCACTGGCGATCTGAGCTGGACGCGCAGATGCTGTTTACCTTTGAGGTGCTCCCGTCGGTACAGAGGGAAAGTAATTGGGCTGAGATGCTCTTTCGCGGTCTCGTTTGGCATTTTCTGCTTGCCGCTTGCGTTGTAACCGCTGCTGATAGAAGACACTTATTCCATGGTGTTAGTATAATGGTAAGAAACGAGCTCTGCTATTGTACTTACGTCTTGAGTTCAAAAACGCGTGGCTCTTCTTCCTCTTTAGGCGTCTCTTCACCAGGATTCTTTTCCTGATATGTTGTCAGAATATCAAACATCTCGAAGTGTGTTTTCTGATACTGCTGTGCGACTTACTTCATCTTCATCCTTATCCTCCTTCTTTTCCTTGTCCTTGTCCTTGTCCTTGTCCTTGGCTTTGTCTTTGTCTTTGTCCTTCTTGTCTTTATCCTTTTCCTTTTCCTTTTCCTTCTCCTTTTCCTTCTTCTTGCGCTGCTTTTCTTCATACTCCTTCTTCAACTTTTCCGTCTCCTCAGCCAACTCCTTTTCCCGCTTAGCCTTGACCGCATCTTCATCAATCTTGGGACTGCAAAAGTTACGATCCTTTAGGTGCACAGGGCAGATATAGAAGAAGTCCTAAAGCAAGCATGTCACGTTTAATCATGTGCCCCAGAACAATGAGCATAGAACACTTTGCCCACCTTTTTGTCTGGCGTGATGAGCACCGATGTGCTGGGCTTGTAGCAGACGTCGCACGCTTTGGCGGCAGCCTCGGCCACCTTTCGATGGGTGTACAAGTTGGCAAAAGGAGCTGCCATGCTGCCAGATGGAATTCCAGTCGCTGCTCAGGCTGCCTATGGCGTGCAGCACATACGTAGTCGGTTTTTTGATAGCTACCTATTTTGAGTGAATCCAGCACCTGATACTTGACTCGCTCACATGGCGGGGGATGCTGGCGGCCGTGATGACTAAGCGCCGAACAATTGACGTCGCTACATGTGCAGTCGCGTCGGTCCAGCAGTAGAAGCAAATAAACCTGAAGCCCTCAACCGCGACGTGCGTATCTCTAAATCTGCCATTCATTCTCTCCCATCGCAGCATTCTGTTGGCGTCAAATCTGCCAGCTGCATGACAATGGCCCAATCACTCAATACGCAAAGAATAGACGCCGTCTTCCAGTCCCGGCCTGACATCATTGCCAGGATCCGCCAAGCTGCAGGTATATATATCCCAAACCCAGGACAAGGCTCGACCTCATATTCTTGCGCAATCGAAGCTGATTGCAATGACTAGACTCCCCTGGCCGAATTGCCCTGTTCAACGAAATCGCCGACCACGTCTACGAACGGTTACAAGAGCACGGGGAGCCAGCACAGAAGAGGAGGAAAGTCGGAGCAGAGACAAGTGGCAGCCCCAGCAGCCAGGCAGCGCTTTCAAATGCCGCAGACGAGGCTGTTCTTTTGAGCGTTGCAGAGATTTCCGTGTCTGTCCCTCAGAGGAAGAAGCTGGAGATATGCTTCACCTCAAACCACTTATATGCCAGGGCCCCTGGAACAACAGCTCCCCTGCAAGGTGTTAGCTACGCGTGGCGAGATATCGGTTCGTCATACTTATCAATGGAACAAGCATCTATCCAGCATCTCCATTTCGACTGACAACTTCCTATAGAATATGCATTCTATCTTCCCGTCCCTGACAAGGCTCAGGTTCAGCACAACTACATCATATTCCCCAAGGGAACCTGTTTACCTTCCAAGACTGCCAATCCTCCATCTGTAGAACCACTCGTCTTCACAGTCCCCGCAACTGCCCCCAAGCAAGGCACCATTGGAGGAAGTGAGTCAGGCTCCGCCGCCGCAGTATCAGACACCTACAAGTCCCTGTTCCACTGGGCCATAAACCAGCGGCTGCAGGCTGCAGGCACCGACGTCAATATCGTGTCTGCCGACCCAAACAAGTTTCACAGCATGATTCGCCAGCCTCACCGGCCAAACGAAACGGCGGTCCATGTCGGTGGCTTCAGGGGCTCAAAGGACGGCTACCTCTTCTTCCTCGAAAACGGCATCTTCTGGGGCTTCAAGAAACCCCTCATCTTTATCCCCATGAGCCGCATTGCCGCAATCAGCTACACGAGCATTCTCCAGATTACGTTCAACATGGTGGTCGAAATCTTCACAGAGGAGGACGGCAAGACAGAAGAGCTGGAGTTTGGTATGCTAGACCAGCAAAACTACGGCGGCATCGACGATTACATCAAAACCAACAGGCTTCAAGATAGGAGCATGGCTGAGCAAAGAAAAGGAAAGCTGCAGTTGGCTGAAAACAGGGCCCCCAAGAAGAAAGATGGAGAAGGGGAAAATGGCGATGCAGAGGGAGCCGATGGAGCAGGCAATGGCATGACAGAGCTGGAGCGTGCACAGCTGGAAGCTGAGCAGGCCCTGCAAGACGATGAAGATGAGGACGAAGAGGACTATGATCCTGGAAGTGAGGGCGAGAGTGAAGGCTCGGGCTCTGACGACGACGATGATGACTCTGACGACGAGGATGACGAGGATGACGAAGAAGACGACGAAGGCGAAGAAGGAGAAGGTGGCGAAGAAGAAGAGCAAGAAGAAGAAAAGCCCATCGTCAAAGAAGAGCCTCCAAAGCCCACCCCAAGGGCAAGCAGAGCAGCCAAGCCAGCCAAAGCTGCTGCACCCGCCAAACCAGCCAAACCAGCCAAAGCCGCCGCACCCCCAAAGCCAGCCAAAGCAGCGGCAAAGCCCGCTGAACCAGTCAAAGCCGAGAAGCCCAGCATTCCCGTCCGAACAGGCTGGGCAGCTTTCACTTCCCGGCCAGGCGCAGATGTCGACATGGCTGATAATGACGATGAGAAATTCGATGTAGTGGGTTAAAAGGGGAAGGGAAGGACATCTATTTCCCTCTATTTGCATCATGAGGATCATCAGGGTGTGTGTTTGAGTCGGCGTTTGAAAAGAACAGGACACAGAATCGGTCGGGAAAGTGCGGGCTTCATAATACAATTTTCCTCTGCAGGGCGTTGAACGCAGCAAGGCAGATATGATGCTTGGGTGTATGTATATATTTGCGAGAGGCTCTAAATTGCCATCGCTGAGAATAGAGACACATAATGGCGCATCTCGTTCTTATAATCATCTTAGTGATCTACTATGGTGAATGCCAATACTATTAATTATCTGAAGCATACCATTTATTGAAGTAACCGAGGCCCCATGATACCAATCAGTCAATGCTAAATCCTCTAGTGTCATGGTAAACAACGTTCGTATATCAATGCAAACCCAACCGAGTAGAGCCCAAGCAAGAAAGAAATTTGCTCTCTTGTTTCCCTTTAGCCACTCACCCCTTTCTTTCAAGGTAGCTCCAAGATTTATACTTAGGATCCCAAAGCTGCCAAACCCTAACCACCAATCTTGTTTTGTATTTCAGCATCATATATGAGGGTTCTAGCCGTCAAAACGTGTCCTCATCGTAGTTCATGCAGCAACAAGCGCTCCGCATTCATCTTCACAGTTGATATTCCGTCTACGCTCAACTGATACGACGTTATAAGTCTATATTTAGTTTGGATTATGCTGAAAAGGGTCGAAAATGTCTTTATCCATGAAGAAATCGCTCCCCATGAAGACAGACATCAAATCGGGCGGAACTTGAGGAACATCGTTGTGGCGCGGAGGCGGGAGTGAAGGCGGTGGCATAGTGTTTCTCCGCGCAGGTCCTGGCGTATGTCCCGGAGTATGTTCCGGCGTAGGACCAAAGGCATGAGGGTATAAGAATCCAGGCTGTACCAAGGCCTGTTGCTGCTGTGCTTGGTTGGTGGTATCTGGTTCGGTGAGACCAATAGCTTGATCTAGAGCGGTGGCATCGTCGGTCGCAGCGTAAATCAATCCAGGCCCTTTGTTTTGTGAGGCAAAGTTATGGAAAAAAAGATCCTGTGGATCAACGCTCTGTGGAGGGAAGTCTTGTGGAGGGGGGTTCTGTGGAGGGGGGTTCTGTGGAGTGCGATTCTGTGGACGGCGATTCCGTTGAGGGCGATTCCGTTGAGGGCGATTCTGTGGAGGGGGATTCTGTGGAGGGGGATTCTGTGGAAGAGATTCTCCGTTTCCACCTTGTCCTTGTTCGGTAGGTTTTGGTCCGAATTCCTTCATGACTTTTTTGAATTGCGTCCTCGTGCGTTGAACTATTGCACGCTGCATTCTCATACTGTGTTCTACTTTTGTTTCATCCTGGGTAATGCGAACACATGTCTTCACATGCTTAAGGAAGATGCACGCGTTGACGAAAGTATAGCCACAGCCGGGACAAGACTCGAAGCAATGCATATCTGTGGAATATTAGCATAGACCTCAATAGCACAATATACTCAACTGAATGACATACGTTCCGCAAAATGCCATTTCAACTGCGAGACCGGCAGCGCTGTAGTGCACTGTGGCAGTGGACATTTGCTCGGGAAGTCATCTATAGGATTTTCGTCTGTTTCGAGTGGGTCTAATCTTAAGGGTACATGATGCGAAGCTGCTTTGGAGACTCTCTCCATTAAAAAGGTAATGAGTTGCTAAATGAGTTAGCCGAGTCAACAGACCGTATTTGCTTCTCTCTGGGGCGCGAACCGTATAAGCATCGATGTGTAACTCAAGGAGGTCATTGCTGGAAAACGAGACGAAGCATACTTGACACTTGAATTTTGGTCCTGCTGGAATGGGATTCATTGTAGCGCAGTGTATATCGATGACTATCGGGTCGGCTCGTGTGAATTAAAATATGTGTTTGGATGGAATGATGAGATCAACTGTGATGGGTTTGATGATGGAAGAGAAAATAACAAACGCTGGCCAAGACTGCCATCATGAGATTCCAGTCGGCCATTCCTTCCATGGTTGATGAACCAATATTTGCTTTTGGTGAGGTTGTTTCCATAATGAAGCAGATTTGCGAAGGTGCCAACCGGAGAAGAGCTGCTTCCAAGGGAATTGATATTCAGCACCTTATGACCGGTCAGTCTACTCACATACATTTAAGGAACATGCAACACTAAAAAAATAGTAGAGGCAGTAGAAGATTGATACATGTAATTGTATTGCGGCGTTGAATAACAATTCCCTCGATCAAACCAGGCGATCTTGATAGGCGCAGCAGCTTTGCCCACCCTATGAACGGTTTGGCAGGCATTAAGATTTTGACAGCTAATATCCATTCAATGAGCCATCTGATATGAATCAGTATCTCGTGCGAATCACGATGTTTTGTCTTGGGGAAAGCGGGTGCCTCACTGTATAAGCCGCCTTAACCAAGAAACAGTAGCCGCGACTCTGCCATCTTTTCCCCATTTCGTTTCGGATCATACAACACACCGCTTTGCATATCATGGCGCCTATAACGTGTGCCAATTCAACAAGCTTGAATTTATGGAGAGGTTTATTTCCGCCAGTGACATTTGCTCTGTCTGCAGGATTGCTGTTTTGGAATCAAAGAGAACAGGGATGCGACCAAACAAGATTGACGACATTATTGAACCTCGAAAGCAAAATATTTTCACCATTCATACAGGACGTATGAAAATGGGCGTAACCGTCGGTCGAAATATACAGCTTCTCACGAACGAAATAAAAACGGGCAGTGATAGCAAGTGCTCTTCTTCAGTGACACTCTCCAGTACATCAAGACGAGTCACGTGCACATACACGTGACCTCACCTCCAAGCAAGCTCCATGCTCTCTTATCGCCAAAAAATCATCCCGCGCAACAGCCCACCACAGCGACATCCCGGCCTCGCATCTTCGCATTGCTCCAACTCCCTCCCTCCACAAAGACATAAAAATCTCGCCCACCATGTCAGGGAGCGCCAAGGCCATCCGCCTCCCCCCCCTCAAGACGCTGCGGGTGCACAATCCCAAGCGCCAGCCCGAGAACCCTTGCATCGCCATCATGTCCAGCGTCCTCGGTATGTCTCTCTCCGTTTTTTTCCAAAGAATAGTATATATATATAGAGAGAGAGCAAATGCTGATTTTGCGATTTCTGCATAGCGTGCTGGGCTTCAGCAGGCTTCAACGCTGCCGGATGCGCCGCAATTGAGAACCAGCTCCGAAAATGCATGGACGGCCCTGCTCCCCCGCCGGCACCTGCGAATACCATCAACTACCACTTGTCTCGGATGCAGAAATACGTTACCAGCCCCAAGAAGCAGAAATAAAAGGACATTTATGCAACAATTTGGGGAAAGGAGAGATGTGTACCGCGAGTTCAAAGTACATATCGAGAGGAGGGGCAATGGCCTTGTACGATTTCTACCGCCGATGATGCAAACGCCGCTTCGAGCTTATACGGCGGGGGATTGGATACAAGAAGAAAACAAGGAGGGGGAAGACAATTCCCAAGCAAAGAATGGGTTGGTGTTTTGAGGGAACTGCGTACGGAGCCATACGCAGCAATGAGTGCTTTTGACGACACCATGAAGAAGCGAAGAACGGGAGAAAGAGATGAGGCGAATTATTTACCGGCGTTGGTTGCCACTTTGACGATATCACAAAAGTAAATGTACAACATACATATTTGGAAGGGAGGAGAAAGGATTTATAAAAGAGTGCTATAGAGGGAGAAGGGAAGGGATGTCAAAATTACGAGATGGGGTGGGATAGAGCCTTCATCCATGTACAAATAGCAGACATAAAATGTGAATAAAGCTTTCAAAAGGAATTTTTAATTATTTCCCTCTATACGCTGCGTGAGATCTATATCCCTGTACTCTAATACCTAGTCGCCTTTCCCTTGCCGTCATCTATATCTCCAAAGTTGCACTTGAGTCAAAAGACTCAATCAATCCATCACCAATCACACTATGCACAAAGACCATGAAATTTTGTAATTTATTTTTTTTAATTCACCATCTCCGTTTGCACTTTTGTCGTCCCCCGCTTTCTATCTATCCAGTACTAAGGAACAAGACGCATCCAACAGCAAAACCTATCATTTCAAAACACGACAAAATAACAAAGAGAGATAGAGAGTCGGAAAGAGAGAGAGAGAGAGAGAGAGAAAAGGTATAGTGGTGGGGGTAAGGGGGATAAAGCAGGAGGTGTTGTGAGATATAAGTAACAAACACAAACACAAAAAAGCCAAAGCATGCATAAAAGGAAGAAAAAACACAAGACGGGAAAAAAAAGATCATCCTCCCAAAACAAACACTATTGTTAAGATAGCAAAAAAGTGAACACTTGAAAACCCTTCTCAATTCTCCTATAAAAACCTCCCGTCTTTGTCACTAGCGCCATAGAATCCCATGAATAAAAAAAAAAGGAAAAAAGAAAATGATGGTAGAGAAATGGTAGAAAAACCAAGATAAAGCTGTATCTTAACTCAAGATAGTGTATTCCCCAATGGTAATAAGGTAGGTACGATAGAGAAAAGAAGATAAGGAAAATTCTGGTAAGAAAGAGTGTATCGTTGAGACGGCCGCCCTACGCGACAGACAGCATATCCTCGCTAGACTAGATTTTGTTACTGTCCAGCAGTGATTTGTTAGGCACGCAGGTCCGTCGCATAAGCAAGCCTTGTGCATCCTTGGTTCTTTTCTTTTTTTTCTTTTTGTCCTTTTTGGTGTTTATAGATTGAGCGTCGCGGCTGCAAAAAAGAAGTAAAGAATATGGCAACGGGCCGTCGGCAACGTAAGATAGATAGTTGGGTGCGAATGAATGACCAAAGTTGGAATCGGAGGGTAATAAATAGCATATAAAGTAAAACTGGTTGGTCATAATCGCACATATCGTGTGGTGTCGTGTCTATATGATTTTAAAAGGTATCTTTGGTGGTTGCTGGCCTTGAACCGTCGTTAATATGGTGGCAGTTTTCGTGCCGCTCTAATAAAAAATAATTTCTGCTGCTGCTATGCAATGGTTCTATACACCAAAACATGCGAATGCTCCTTGGTGGTCCGTAGAATAAGTATGCTTTCCCACAATAATTCTTTTCTCTCTTCCCGTTTATAAAAGAGCGTTCTTCTTCTCTCTTCTTCTCTCTTAGAGAATGCTCCAGGCGCGGCTCTATTATGCCGCCATGTCTCCGACGCAGAAGAGCTCTATCTCTCCTACACCGCCGCTGTACGCATTCTTCATACCGTCGCGGAACTCCATAAAAGCAATCTGAATGTCATCGTCGCTCTCAATCGTAACAAAGTCCTCGTCCTCATCTTGGTAGCGTAGCTTTAGCATTCCTTGTGCTATGCTGCTAGTAGTGAACCGCGCTAGCTTGGCATCAATCCGATCAACGAGAGACTGGTAGGTGATATTGAAAGCAACGACGAGCGTAACATAGTTTCCAGTGTCGCAGGTGACTCGGACCTTGAGTTGCGTCGGCAAAGCTGCCTCGGGGCTCGCAGCTGGGATGTTCTGTGGAATCTGCGGCACCATTCCTGGAGGCATCATACCCGGAGGTATCATACCATGATGGGCCAGCATTCCTTGAGACATGGTCGCAGTGCCGAGAGATGGGGATACGGTTCTCGAGTTGGCCGCTGCAGGGTCAACACGAAGCCCGTTGCTGCTCGTGGGAGGTCCGGGTGTAGTCTGTCGAGGGTAGATGGGCTGGGTAGGGAACTGTGCCATGGCACCGCCAACGCTACCCGAGTGCGAATGTTTATGCTTGTGTGCCCGCTGGGGTTGGGAGCCGGGGCTCTGCGAACTCGTCCGGCTGGTTGGCACCGCTGCCTCGTTCCGGGGAGAGCCTGTTTGCGATCGTGGGATGGTGCTGTCGTGCGCGGGATGGAGATGCAGGGGAATGCCGGGGACAGCGGGGATGTTGTTCTGGCTTGGTTGGCGTCGCTGGCCCTGAGCAGCGGCATCGGGCGTGCTGTACGAGCGGCTCCTGTTCGCCGCCGGGTTTGCGCTGTGTCTGCCATTCATGTAGGCACTGGGCGGCGTACCATCCCGAGATGGGGCACGGGGCATTGCTGGCGCCGTATAGCGGTTGTTTTCATCCCATCCCTGAGGAGTCCCTGCTTTTGAGAATGGGTTGACATTTGCTGAGAATACTCCGCTGGTTGCGCTGGTTCGAGAAGACGCAGGTGATTCACCAATGGGCGAAAAGTAGCTATCTCCTCCACGAGTTCCTGGTGATGGAACAGTCATGCTGTTTTGGGTCTGGAGGGACAAGGGCGCAGGAGGCATTGGTAGCGGGAATCGTGGCGGAGGAGCTCGAGCGATGCTAGCCAGAGACTGCGACGACTCTACGGTTACCGAGCCCTTCCTCAGGTCTCTCAGGTTGGAGCTCGACGCGGTTCGGGGGATGGCCATGGAACCTCCGAATGAGCTTGTTGGCATTGGGAACTGAGCAGGAGCAGTAGCGGGGCCAATATCGTCGTCATCGTCGTCGTCTTGCTGTAGGTAAGGGTTTTCAAGGCCGCCTGCCTGATCGCGTGTCCAAGCAAAGTCCGTGGGATTGTCGTCTGGGCTCGTGGCAGTGCGAGGCGCATTCTCCTTACGTTGCGTCTCCAGACCCGTAGCCCATTTCTTCATCATCTCCTCCGTGAGGAACTTGATGGTAAAGTTTTCGACACCAGGATCGCCTTTCCACCAGATTTGGACACTGTGAGAGCCAGGCTTAGACAGGGACACGACATCAGTGACGTTGGTCATGAAAATTCTGCCCTTGAGTTGCAGCTTGGCGTTCTTGTTCTTCTGCTTCGGGATTGATTGCAGCCGAGCCCTTTCTTTCTTGTCCTTGGTCTTTGGGGAGATTTCCTTGCAGCACAGCAAAATGCATTCGAAGAGGTAGATCTCGTACTGGGGGAATAGTTAGCTCTCAGTTAGGAGACACAGCAGGAGACAAATATACGTACGTCCTTCTCTTGTTCAGTCTTGCCAGTGATGACACCATAGACACCGTGCAATAACAGCTTTCCAAACGACTCAATCTTGTGCGATTTCCAATCGTCGACTCTGGTCATGAGCTCCTCCAGCGCTTCATCGAGAAGGTCGCGATTAACGGCTTCGTTTGCTTTCTGGAGAACGCGCTCAGCAGCCTCACATCCTTGAAGCAGATCCTCTTTAGTCTCTGGCTCCTCCGTTTTCTTTGCCAGATCCTGAGTGGCCAGTTAGTAAATGAAAAAGAGAGAAACACGTTATTTTGCCCTATAGGGGTAGGAAATGGGAATTCGCAAAGTTGATCATAAATTAGACATACCTTGAGTAGCAGCGGATACTTGACTAGACGTTGCATAGGCTTCAAGAGGAAACCGTCCAGAGTGTTGAAGTCGGCAGCAACGGGGTGGTCCGACTGGCGGATGAGATCGAAGTTTGCATTGGCGGTTTGCGCCGCCTTGCGCTGGTTGGCGATGAAGGGCTGGTAGATATTGAAGAACTCCTCGTGGGTGACAAACGGCTGGCCCCATCGCTGGGCGTCCGCCGGCATAGAGTTGGTAGTTTCGATGCGGATGAGGAAACGGCGTTGAAAGTCGAGGATAAAATTGATGTTGAGGAAGATTTGGTGAACGATGTCGCCAGTAATTACTCCCTTCTGCTCCAACGCCTTCTTCAAATCGTGCAGATTTTCCAGGTCCTGGACATATTTGCGCTCGGTATCTACGAGTTCTTTGATGACGTGATCTCGATAGGTCATTTTGGAGCCGCCGTTGGTTTCGGCGGAGTCGCCATCGGGATAGGCCTGCTGCTGCAGAAGGTATCCGCGCTGCTCTGCAAGGTCAAGGACGTAGTTAACGACTTGGGTAACCTGGTGTACGTGTTAGAATTTTTTATTTTTTATTTTTTATTTTTTTTTTTTCCACTTAAGAAAAACCAAATGGCGGATTGGGTTAATCGATCAGTGCCAAAGAAAAACATTCTTCTTCTTCTCCTTTTTTTCTTGATTAACAAGGGAAACCATTCATGGAATACTTGCCTTGACAAAGCCGCTCGTGTCGGTGCCCATCAAATCCGTAATGACAAAGCTGTCGGCCGGAGGCACCTGGAGTTCCTTCATGCATGCCTGGACGAACTTGAAGATTGCGATCTTGGACTTCTTGGCGTCGGAGGCGTTGGGGTCTTCGACGGCCAGCGGCTCAGCCGGCCGCAGCGTGTTGTAGATTAGCAGCAGCGGATAGCCAGAGCGCAGGAGATTCCAGAGGGGATCGACTGGATCTGTCGGGTCGAGGTGCTGCAAGAACTGCTCGAAGCCTGGCACCTGGGCCAGGCGCTGCTTGAGAGAGATGCATATCTGGTAGAGGGAGCGAGAGGCGTCGGCCTTTTGGTTGATGATGTTACTGGTGGCCACCACCGGGCCATTGGCAACCACCGTCATGTCGCTGTTGAGTGAGGTGAGCGACGTTGAAGATCCAGCATAGGCGGTTGATCCAGACAGCTGGCTAGTGCGCGGCGCACTGCTGCTCATGCTTTGATGTGGTAAACCGCCAGCTCCGTTGGGATGGGACTGGAAGACTGGGGCCGTGTTGGTTCTGAGCAGGGGTGCATGAGCCATGGCCTCTTTACTCCATCCGTCGGGGGCCCGATATCAGGGCTGGCTGGTCCTAGTAGCTGCGTCTGAGGTCGAGGTCGACGACTCGATGAAAGGGCGGGTTTCGGTCGAGCGAGAGAATAGGTCAGGGTTGAGAAAGAAAGAGGAGGAAAACAGGGGTTGTGCTCAGGCCGAAGGCGGGGGTTTAGCGAACGAGTTTCTCGAGGAAGACCAGTCCGTGGGTTGCGGATCCCTAAAGAGCACGGATTCACGTCATTTAACGCGAAAGGCCAGTGTCAATGGGTTGTTGGACAGCCTCACGAGCCGTTCGCCACGGGCAGAGCAGGCGGGCGGAGCGAGTCTGGCGCTGAAGGGGGGTCTCGACAAGGCTTTCTTTCGGCGAAGAGAGTCGGCGGAAGCGGTATATGCTCGTCGATTCTGCGTATCAATCGGGTGTAAATCTGTCTCGCTGACAGATGCTCGCTCTCTATATCTCTTTCTCTTTCTATGTCTCTCTCTCTCTCTCTCTCTATTGCTTTCTGCTTCTCTGCGTCTAATTGTGGTGTCTATCTTGTTCTTCTTTGTTGGTCTACTGTGTACGTAACGGCTCGTCAAATAAGCGAACGAGTATCTCCAGTCTCTGTCGGCGGGTCTGGTGTTTTTGAAAAACGCCTGCTACTACCTCTGCTCTACTTGTTGGTGCGGTATGCAGTATGCAGTATGCAGTATGCAGCAGCAGCGACAGGCAGCGTCTTGGCTCGAAACGGGGTATCGAAAAGGATCCAGCGATGCAGGCGCAACGCTTCTTTTGCGATCTGCCGGTCGGATATTAGGTATGGATGCCAGTCGGTGT
The DNA here is from genome assembly GCA_000331835.2 of Trichoderma hamatum GD12. NCBI lineage: Eukaryota > Fungi > Ascomycota > Sordariomycetes > Hypocreales > Hypocreaceae > Trichoderma > Trichoderma hamatum. The sequence goes on from ANCB02000198.1 coordinate 13,892, forward strand.
GCGGGGACGCTGTCAAAGAGAACCGCTGAGGCTGCAGCAGAGGCAGCAGGATCAGGAGGTATAAAGGGGGAGCCAGGAATGGGCACAGAAAGAAAAGAAGAGAGGCTGCCGACAAGCAGACGAGTGGAGGAGAGGAACGCAGCGGCGAGACGGCGAGCTAACGCCAGTACAGACGGCGGCGGTACCTCCGCAGGCGCGCAGCGGTGGGCAGATACTCGGCACGAGGTACCGAAGCCCGAAGGCGCTACGGCCAGACACCCAAAGGGCAGCATCAGGCTTTTTGGTGGGCGGGCATCAGTTGATCTACAGGCTCTGGGGGCTGCTAATTGGGACGATTGGGGCGGTTTAGCGCGCCGGGCTCGATTTCAGGGGGCTCAACTGGGGGCTGCAGAGGGGGCGCTTCGCGACCCTTTTTTTCTTCTTTTGCTTTCCATTTTTCTTTCTCCCTGCCCGCCACGGCCGCCTTCGCGGTGGCTGCTGTCTGGTCCCCCTTTGCCTCTACCCCATGATATTGCCATCTGCCATTGTCTTTAGCCAAACGCCATTTTGCCACCGTGGCAGCAGGTCGACGCCGCAGCGCCGCGCAGGTATCGAGGACTCGCGCCGACTGCGACTAGTGCCCAAAGTCCCAAGTACTAGTACAGCGCTGGCGTCCCTTAGGCCGAGCTGGCACATGTGGCCTAGTCGCTCCATGTTTCACAGGCGCGGCGCTAGGCCTGGCCAGGCTACTGTAAATGCGAAGCCAGCAGCGAACGTTGATAGCCATGCTAGCCATGCCCGCGGCGAGCTGGGGAAGCAGAATTATGCGCAAACAATGCTGCGGTGATGGCTACTACTGCTACTACTACTTGCTGTGTCCATGTATCGACGGGCCTGGATATCGTGGCAATGGCAGGCCAGGCAGCCAGACCGCGGCTTATCCTGGGCTGAGGCCCGGTTCCAAGCCATGCTCCCGCCCTTCCATGCGTCTCTTCCCGCCAAACCGTACGACCATGTTTCGTTGCCGTCCCTCACATGCCTCTTCCCGCAGGCTGGCTGCCGTTTCAGTCGCACGGCCGGCGGCTGCTGAGCCAACAAGACGATGCGAGGTTGCGGAACGGCTTGTGCTTGGGCAGCCCAAGTCTCAGCACTGCCCACGAGGCCGTCCGCATCGTCACATACAAAGAAATGCTTTGGGGGCAGCATCCAGGCATTGGCTCGCGAGAAACGCACTCGCGACCAGGCGTTAACGCCGTTTCTAAGCTATTGCTAATACTAGTCGAGTAACATTGCCAAAGCCATCTAGACTGGGGAAGCATGGCGCTACCGGGGTTTGTTTATGGATGGAATCCAATATCTCATGATACGAGTCCGCGCACTAATGGCAGTAGGTAGCAGTGCTAATCAGCTCCCGGCTACCTTGCTGCTGTGCGATGACTCGTACAATCACGTACAGCCCATTATCTGCGCTGATGAAAAGATATGCACCGTTCCTGGATGGCAATCTCTCCAATCTACCCACCTACTGTAACCGTCTGCATGACCAAGATGAAAAACAACGAGATACTGCAGTGCTCCCTACTTGCAGTCCAAAACACCCGCTCTTATTCGGAGAAACGCTACAGCCCCTGTGTAGAACACGTCACTTGTCATTTTCTAGCTGCTGCCGTCGTCTCTTGCTTCTTCCTAATGCAGCCCAAGGCCGGAGTATCTACTCATTTTTGACGTTCCATTATTATGCTTGAGCCGGCACATGAAACAGAATCACACGTGCCGAGTTGCTCGGCCACTAAATAGAACAACTCGGTTTACTAATGGGAACCAACTATCAGGTCGCACAACCAGAGACTAGACAAAGGAAAGCTAGCTAGGGACTCTGCAAGTCCTACGTAAACGATACAGGGCCTCCTGTTTTGCTAGATTTCGTAAACAGCATTAGTACTTCTACCACATGCAGCCAATAATAGGCACAGCTACCTAGTGCTATCAGTATCACGGTTTCGTGCTTCACATGCCCATGCAGTATGCAAAGTGCTGTACAGTATGTGCATATAGCCACGGTTGTTATGGGTTTCATGAGGACTTGTCCTGGTCACCTGAGTGTGATTTTGTGGATTCGCAGCAAGGAACCTGCATACGAATTACGTCTGGCTATAGGAGGCATCCAAGGCAGCGGTGAAAGAGTCAAGGACGCGATACGGGACCATTCACCGCATGCTGTACGGGCATCGTATATACGCCAGCCACTTTATTTCTAGCAGTCCGTCTTATTCCTCGAGCTGAAAAGGTCCACTGACGTCAGCCAAGATGGTGAATAGGTCGTACAGTATTAATACTGCCACTGAGTAAGAATGATATCGCCAACACGACTGCTACCTACAGCCCCTGGTGAAGAGCTGAATCAGGGTGGAGTTCAGACGCGACAAGAGCGCCCGTATGGTAGGGCTGAGCTGCGCCTAGGCTCTAGGACCGAGGCCGTCGATGCGACCCGTCTGCAGGATTGGTCCCAGTGAAAGGGCATCTAATCTGAGCCATTGGGGGCAGCAAGCCAATTGGTGGGATGCTATTACGGAGTCCCTATGTACAATACACTCATACTACTGTTTTCTAGCCACAGCTTCTGGCTGGATTTATCTGCCACAGAGCATAAGCTCCTTGGCCTGAGTAATACCTAGTAACCTATACCGGCTCAGTGATAAAGCCATTGGTGTAACCTGTGCGTGTGTTTGGTCTACCCTATCTCGCACACCAAGGGTTGGAATCAAGGTTATCAGTAGGCCTAAAGCGCAACATTAAATAAGCACCGGAGAGCATAAATGCTATATGCGGCTGCGGTAGCGCTTTGTGGCTGTAGTAGGTAGTACCTAATACTAAGCCGTCGGATTTCTGCTTGGCTGGCGACCAGCTTTGAATCCCGGATCCCTAGGACCTGAATATGCGAGCAAAGGGACTACACACATGTATGTAGATCTACAGTAGCTGCATGCCAATGCCAAGCACTGCACCCGCTGACCGGTGCCGGGCGAGGGTTAAAAGGATGTGCGGAATCGATTCGGAGCAGTATAAATTAAATCGTTGGCTGTGGAGAACATTCTCGGCAGTTAACCGTAGTGTTGCTTGGGAAAAAGCAGAAGCCGAGATGTGGTGGGCTGCGAACATGGATATCAAGAAGCCTGCTAGCCAAGGTACGTGCAGACAATGAAAATAGGTACATATAAAACCCACAAAATTGAACGTTGCGTTTATTCTAGAGCTCCTTGGGAGTCTGAGTCCAGCGAATTCGCCCTACCAGTTTCATGGATGATTTGATATTAGGTAGTAGTAGTAGCTAAAAGTCGCTTCCAGCACCCCCCACCGGTAGCTTCTCCTCGCACATTAATAGGGCGGCGGCCTAGAGCCATCTTGAGTTAGAACCAGCCAAAACCACACAACCCGTAATCATTCCTACGGCTGCGCAATCTCGCCATCACACTGAGCCGCTTAGTAAAACAGACAACTGAGCAGCCATCATGCCGTAGCCCAATATAAGGGGCTCCAGCTCGCCCGCCTAGCGCAGCCGTTTTGGGGTAGCAGACAGATCGAAACTCCCCGGCTGTCAAAAGCTGCGCTACATGCTGGGTACAGGCCACCCGCACCGGACTCGCACCCAGCGCCCGGTACTGCGCTCGTATACGCCGCGCACCTTCGCAGACTGCCCCCGCCCAAAACGGCGCTACGGTGCTTTCCACAGCGCTGGGTTTGGGCGGCTGAAGCCTGGCAGCTCAAAGGCACAGCACCATCCCCGCCGCAACCGTACTGTAACACCGCGCCGAGAGCTACTGCCACGAGCAAACTCCAGGCTACAGCGGCCGCAGCGCGACGAGGATTCGATTATCGCACGCATCCCGCAGCCTCTTATTTGTTGCTGTTCGTTGCCACCGGCACACCAGCTCGACCCTCAGCTCGCCCTGCTATTGGCGATCTCAACGACCCCCCGGCAACGCTAGTTGGAGCCCGATATGGGAAGTTGGCGCGGCCTTGGTCTCAGCGTTTCGCAATCGCAATCCTTCGGAACCAACAAGGCAGTGCCCAGCCTGTGATAGCCTCACCCATCTCCGAGTGCACCGCTGGGCGCGAGGCTGAACCGCAGACATGTCGAGAGGAGAGAACCTGACGCCCTCCATGGGACCGTTTTCGCCCGCCCACCAGCCTGACGAAGGCTACTCTGAGGATCCTCTTGGCCCGGGGCTGACTGATCAGCTCTCGTCTCTGGCGACGCTCAAGTCGCCCATGGAGCTGCCGCAGTGGCTGGCCGCAAATGCTTCACAGCTGCCTGTATCAGTCAAATCAAGTGAGTCTCCGTGATCCTGCGCCGCTTCGCATTTGCTTGCTTGCCATGGCCTTGTCGCTGACCCCCCCTCGCCGCAGAACTGGCCATGGCTCTCTTGGACCAGCTCCCAACCTCCGCCATCGTCGAGATCGTCGAGCGTCTAAGCCCTCGACTTTACATAGACTTTATCCGCCATCTCCCCGCCGAAATCTGCCTCAAGATTCTGGGCTATCTCGACCCCGTCTCTCTCGTTAGTGTGTTGCAGACGTGCCGTGCGTGGTATGACCTGGCCGTGGACCGCAAGCTATGGGAGCGGCTATACTATCTCGAAGGCTGGAAGGCCGTGCAGGCCGAGATCGATGCCTGGGAGATTCGAGTCAACACTGGCGTAAGCAATTCCATAGGCCACCTGCACCGAATGCAGACGTCAGACGACCACCCAACCAAGATTCGAGCCATCCTTAACCATGATGAGGACGAAGATCAAGATTTGGAGATGCCGGACCGTGACAGGCTGCCTAGCATCCAGGAGAGCAGCGCCGGAGCCAGCATCTTTGGATCTCCCAGCGCGTTGCACTCTTCCAAGCAAACCCTCCCCTCCTTGGGGGACATGCACCTGGACAGCTTCTCATCCGCCAAAGGCAAGGCTGTGGACCGGAGCTATGGATCATCTTCCTCGTCGTCGGAAAGCAGGGCTAAGCGCAAGGAGCCCGGCGGCACCCCTGAGCTCTCGCTGCCCCCAATGGCGGCCGGCGACACCACCGCGAGCATGATCAAATCGACTCTATGGACGTGGGATATCAACAGCTCCCGGTATCGCATCAACTGGAAGTACCTCTATAACATGAGGCGACGGCTTGAATCGAACTGGGAACTGGGCAAATTCAAGACTTTTGTGCTGCCTCACCCCGACTACCCCGAAGAAGGCCACCAAGAGTGCGTCTACACTTTGCAGTTTGACGCAAATTATCTTGTCAGCGGTAGCCGAGATCGCACAATGAGAATCTGGAACATACACACACGCCGCCTGGTTCGTCCACCGCTCACAGGCCACAGTGGTTCAGTCTTGTGCCTTCAGTTTGACGCAGACCCGGCTGAAGACATCTTGGTTTCCGGTAGCAGTGACTCCAACATCTTTATCTGGAGATTTTCCACCGGAGAGCTTGTACAAAGGATTACCAACGCACACCGTGAATCTGTTCTCAACGTGAGATTCGACAAAAACGTTCTCGTCACATCTTCCAAAGATAAAACCATCAAGATTTTTAACCGCCGTCCCCTTAAGTACGGCGACTTGGGTTATGGACCTGTTGACGCAGCCGTTAACCCGGTGGGCATCAGCGTCAAGCCTTATGGCTACGAGCCCGATCTATCCCAGGAGCTTCCCATCAAACCCGCTTACACGGTTATTGGCAGGTTGGAGGGACACGGTGCCGCTGTCAACGCCATTCAGATCCGGGGCCGCACCATTGTTTCTGTCTCTGGCGATCGCCACATCAAGGTGTGGAACTGGCCAGAACAAGTTTGCACGCAGACCATCCCAGCGCATGAAAAGGGCATCGCCTGCGTGGAGTTTGACGAACGCCGGATTGTAAGCGGTAGTAGTGACTACGAAGTCTGCATTTTCGACGCGCCAACCGGCCTGAAAGTAGCCTCCCTTCGAGGACATGCCCATCTGGTCCGAACCGTCCAGGCCGGCTTTGGCGACTTGCCCTACAGCAAGCAAGAAGACGAGGCCGAGGCTAAGAGAGTAGACGCCGAATATTTCAGGGCTGTAGAGGCGGGAGAGATTGACCACGAGGGTGACCGTAGGATTCGTCGCTCCAGAAGAGTGAATGCGGGAAGCTCTCGGCCGGCTGATCTCCAGGCTACTGGCGCCAAAGTCCCGCCTGGCGGAGGTGGCGGACGCAAATACGGACGAATCGTCTCGGGCTCATATGACCAGAGCATCATCATCTGGCGACGCGATAAGGAGGGTGTATGGAAGCCCGCACATCATCTTCGCCAGGAAGAAGCTGCAGAGGCGGCGCATAGACAAGTCGCCTTGACCAACGTTCAGCGACAGAGCACTCAATTTGCCTCGGCGGCGATTGCCGTGTCGGCAGTGAGCCCTGGCGCTCCGCAGGGCATGCAGTCCTCGCCGATACTAGATCCAAACAGCGAAAACAGCCAGTCGGCACGACTTTATATGGCCATGATTGACCAGACCGTCCCCTTTGGCGTAGCAGCCCTGAGGCAGGCACTGGCAAGCCACCCATCCATGCTAATCTATCATGGCTACCTGCAAGCCGCGATTGAGCGCGAGCCTTCGCCCTTTGTGCGGTCACATCTCAGACAAGCAGTGGCGGATGGTCTAATCGCGATACAGAACAATCAGCTGTCCAGGCAGCGCCTCATTTCTCGCGGCAACTCCCATATACCAGGCCCCAATGTTGCCACAGATGCTAGAGTCCCCAACTTGGCTCCTGGATATGCTGGCGGCTCAATGGCGGGCCCATCTACCACTGCGCCTGTAGCAGGTGATGGCAACGGTGGCGGTAGCAACAATACCAACACCGGTGGCGGCAACAATGAATATAGACAGCTGGCATACTCACCAGCAATGGTGTCACAGGCTCCAGCCCCTACACCGCTCCACGCACCGGTGCCTCAACCATCTCAGCTTTCCGTAACTCCCGGCCAGGGACCCCCGCCTCAACTCCCTCCAATGGTCCAGCCTGAGCTTCCTGGACAAGTTCATGGACAGCAAGGACAGATTGAAGGCGAAAACAACGCACAGCCTCCCGAGCAACGCCCCCGTATTGCGGCGGCAGAGAATCCTCCGGCGCGCGTCTTTAAGCTGCAATTTGATGCCCGCAAGATTATATGCTGTAGCCAAGCCCCAGTCATTGTGGGATGGGATTTTTGTAATGGGGATCCTGAGTTGGAAGAGGTGGCTCGCTTCTTTGCGGCGATTGATTGAATGAAGCAAGGTTGGTATGCAGCGGGAGGCCATTATATACAGCTGGGGAGTCTTGGATGAAACCAGGCACAAAACTCCTTAGTAACGGGGCATTTGCACATCCCTATGCCCCTTGATAAAGCGAGGAACATACTTGGGAGGAGTTTGGGAGGAACAGCATTCGATATAATACTCATGGAAACTCTCTTTTTTTGTCTTGTTTTGTTTACTTGAGAGCGTTGGAATTACTGGAACTACTCTGCATCCCCGGCGTTCATTTTCAACCAACTTCGTCCGGAGTTGTAACATGTTGTTGTGTTATATATATATATACATACTATAACCTCGTTGATCTCACGAGCAATTGCGCGATTCCACTTTGGCCTGAGATAGCAACACATGTTTTGTAATAAACTATTCAACGTATGGAAAACTTATTAATCGAATGGATTGAGAGGGGGTGTTAATTGGGTAAAAAAAGAAAGAAAAAAAAAATGGTAGATATCATTAGATTAGTATTCTTTCACTCTTTTTTGCCTCGTGCTTAGGAGGACATGATGAAAATTGATGAAGGCTCTTCTCTCCTTGTCCCTATTCCTTCAGCTCATGTCATATTGGATTCTGATGTGAATAAGAAGAAGACCAAATGGTATTATAATGTAAATGAGCTTGAAATAATTCTGCGCCTATATGATGTGCTTTCCTTCTTTCTTGAACTAATAAATGAGAAGCGGCAAATCATCCCGTCGTTTCGACAAGTATAAAAAAGTATATACGTAACGTCATATTCATTCATGATGAGGGGCACGCAAATCAACCAGCAGCCTGCTTCACCTTTTCCTCCGTCTGCGGCGGCTCGTCCACAAACTCCGGCACGAGCTCGTCCTGCAAAAAGCCGGGCACCGCCCCGCTGCCATACTCCTGCTCCAGCTCAGCCTCCATGCCCAGCGCCTCGAGCTCGGCATCCAGCTCCGCCTCGTCCACCTCGTCGGGGATGTCGTACCCCCTCGCGAGGCTCTCCTGGATCTCGTTGCCAACGTCCAGCAGGTCGGCCATTTCGTCCTGCAGACGCTCAATCTTGTCAATGTCAATCTTGCCATACTGCTTGCGCAGCTCCTTGTTGGTGGTCTTCATGGCGTCGACCTGGGTCATGACGTTTTTGAGGTTGTCCTGCATGGTCTGGGCCTGCTCCATGTTCCAGACCTGGCTCTCGAGCTTGTCCTTTTCGGCCTCGTAGGCCTTGCGGCGCTGCAGGACCTTGAGGGCCTTTTGCTTGATGGCGTTTTTGCCGGGCCCGTCGCGCATCTTGGAGAGCTTCTCCTGGTAGGCGGAGAGTTCGCCGTTGAGGGCCTTGAGCTTGGTGTCGATGGAGGCGATGCGCGTGTCGATGTTGGAGATGGCGCCGTTGAGGGTGGGTTTGGGGCCCGTGGACTTGGAGCCGAAGAGGCGATTCATGGTTGAAGGCGGGGGTTTGTGTCTCTTTTTTTTTTTTTTTGTTGTTTTTTATTTCTTTATCTGAGCGCGCGCGGGTAGTTGGAGGGTGGATAGATGGGGGGAAAGAGGGTGTTGGTGAGATGGTGAGGCTGAAGATGTGAATGTATGCGCTTGGATGTAGTGATGGGTTGACTGACGCTTTGCGGAATGACGTCCCGTGGTGACGAGGCTTTGGGGTTTGGTGGAGGGGCAAGATTGGAGACACCCCACTGGCTGGGTGCCTGCAAGGCTGTACCTGGTGCAGTGAGGCTGATGAGTCAGCAGATGGGGACTTGGGAGAATCAGGGTAGCAAAGAAGACGATTCTTGCAATGGCAGAGAAGTGAATTTCACAGCATAAATACCACTATTGGAGATCTTTTTTTTTTTTTTAATTCAATTAATTATAGGTATGTATGCCTTGTATATCGCAGGAAAGGTAATGGTAGATTGACACAATGCTGGTGCTTTGCATACAATGCAGGCGCATGTAATTAAAACTACGATGAACATGAGATGGCAGCAGCAACATTAAGGGTGATGGAAGTACCTTGGGTAACAAAACTAGAGTGACTAGAATTACTAGAGTTGTTGCAGATTGCAACAATTAATACATTAACCGGCATTGATTTTAACCACCATTCGTTGGGTACCCACTCCAGGATAGCGATTGCCGATGCAGCCAGTATTGTCCCTCACATCTTGCAACAGTCTTCACCATGGAGTAACAAGCATATGGATTCAATCTGAAGCTATACTGGATATGACACTCTCAGTACTTGTATAAAATCCTCATGGATCCCAAGGCTGTGCTTGTAGATGGTATTGCTTATATGGAAGCTGCGCACATTTGTACCAACAATATCCTGGTATATGCAGCACTCCCGCACCATGGAATGGCGTTTATGGGGCGGTTACCGACATGCTATGAAGAAGACTCACGATAGCCTTATGCTTAGACGAAGAAATTCGGACACTGCCACATCTTGATCAATTATACAGATGTACCAACTTGTAGCACTTTTTATTAAGATGTAATGTATCAAGCTGCTTCATGTACATGTTATCCTAGCAACTCTGGTTACTCGAGTTCTATTACCTACTTCCGTTACCATTAAAACTGCTGCTGCTATCTCATGTACATCGTCATATTTAATTGCTTGACCTTGTTGTGATTCAGTAGGATATCCTTCTTCTTTAACATATTTGAAGTGGTATGGAGAAGTATAAATACTTAGAGACGCCCGATGTGGTCCAGCGCCATGCCAAGTTCCAAGCCGAGAAACTCATCGAAATACTGCAATTAATCAGTGCTATATTTTACTCACCTTGTGTTATGATTTACATCCTGTCTACGGATTTGCCCTCAGTTTGTTTTTGCGCAGCAGACCATCACTGCATTATACAGTGACTTGCTTGTCACTTAATTCTGACAAACGCGTCTCGCTATTCGCGGGCCCACCAACTTTAAATCCACCCCCACTGAATTAACTACCCAATAAAGACTAGCTCCTGAAGCAAAATCTCCTATTCGGGCACAATGTAAACAAAAGCTGCCATTTACAATTAAAAAAATGAATCTGGGCATCGCACACGCACTCACTCTCGACACGCGACGCCCTTGATTCACTCTAAAGGCGCCTTTTCAATCAACGCGTCCTCACGTGGTGACTATTCACCGAATGTGTGCGTAGCCTTGCAGTCGATTTGTTCTCATCTTGGGCTTCTAGTGCCGCTTCCTTGTTTAAATATTGACAATTGCCAGAACTCCGCCAATTTGACGACGCGGCCACGATATCTGGCAGCCATGGACGAAACCACCAGCCCACGATGGGCTCACGGCGGCGAACCCGTTGCGATGTAAGACTCCTGCTGCGGCTGGATCTCGCCATTTGGAATGTTGGAGGTTTGGTGGGCTAATTGGCGCGTGGCAGCAATCCTCTCCCAGCGTCGTTTATGACCTTTTTCCCTGCGGCCAACGAGGCCAAGACGAAGTTCCTCGAGACGTGTGTATCTTCCGATTCTTGGGGTTGCTCGTCATTGGTCATGGTGATAGGGACTGACTCGGGTTATCTTTTGTGCAAATAGTTCGTGGGCAGACAAGCTTGTCGCCCAAAGACCAGCAACCATCTCCCGTGCCTGGTGCCGCGTACCCGTTGCGGCCGGCCCTTTGACTATCCACAAAGGCAGAACGATCATGAAGCGAGTTGGGCGACCAGCGAGCGCTCCGGCAGTGAGGCCACGAAAGGTCACTGCCGTCGAAGCTGCTGCCGAGGACCCGGAAGAGACACAAAGAACGAGCCGTCGCAGACTCAATTCGTTTGTGCCATCAGCGTATGAGTATGAGGCCGAGCTAGAGCTAGTAGGATCACCTCTGTCTCGAGCAGAAATTGTAAACATGATGATCCGTGCCAAGGGTATGTTTGTTTCGTTTTACGGTGTCGGCTCCATGTTGAATGAGGGCATTGGCTTACTGTTGTTGCAGTCAACGTCGCAAACTGCTTCCTCCACGAAGAGCACGCCCAGCTATCAGAACAGAAACTCCTGGCCAAGCAGAACACATTCTCCAAGTTGATTGTTCCCCTGAAGCGCCGCTTCCACGATTACTCCTCCATCGACTTCGAATACGCCAGTGGTGGCAATAGAATGGCCATTGTCAGCGACCTCGATCCCATCATCTCCAAGGCTCTCCAGACTGGCGTCACAGAGATCGACGTCAGCATGGCATCCATCACAGAGGCCGCATCCAACTTCCAATCGACCCGTCATAACCCACGAACGTCCCTCGCCGCTAGTGGTGCACCCGATCTACCAGATATTGCAGACATTACTGAGCCATCAAGCCCTCTGGCTTTAGAACCAAACGAGTCCAGGACCGACGCCAAGTCGCCTACGAAGAGATCTACCCAATCACCGAGCCCGACAAAGAGCAACAAGAGCTTCCGCAAGAGACTCAGCGACACAATCGTCAAGCTGCTGCCTGCTTCCAGCCCTCGTGCTGAGCCTTCTCCCATCAAGCCAGCTAGTCCTCCGACACCCAAGAGAGATGCTCGCGAAAGAAGAGGATCCATCATTATCAGAAGTCCCAATACAACAAGATCGCCATTATCGTCAAATTCAACCCCTGGCCTGGTTCAGTGGCCCGGCAGGATCTCCAAAGAATCACCTTTTGCGCGATGGCGGCCAAAGCGCAAGTCAGAGCCCATCACTCGTCTTTTACCAGAGTTCCCATCTCCTTCTCGCAACGAATGCTCTCCTGTCAGCTCTATAGCGCCTGAATCTCCCATTCGCCACCTTCGCCCTCGCGAACCTACCCCATCCAAATGGTACAGCTTCCAGCCATCAACGCCCAGCAGAAAGCCATCTTCTAGGGCAGCGACGCACAACTTGGATGACGAGTTGGAGCTAGTCAAGTCTCTACCCACGTGGATGCAGCACACTGAATCACCCTCCGCACTCAAAAACTGCGACCTTGGCAATATCGACTTTAGACCCACCTCTCCCTCATTTACCAGTTCAGTTTCCTGGATGAACAGCCCCGAGAGTGCCAGTGAGAGCGAGCGCACTAGAATCGTCAGGCGACGCAAAAGTGAGCCGCTGTTCAGAAGCTTGCTCAAAACACAGACTTCGCGGCGAATGTCACTTTCACCTGAGAAAACTGATGGCGCGAGCGGGGTTATGCCCATCTCTGAACTTTTCCCCCACCTTGAAGAAATCCCCCAAACTTCCAACATCTTCAACGTTTCTGCGAGCATCAACTCTCTCACGTCGCCTTCAGCTAACGTGTCTGAACTTTCCAACCTTTCTACAGCTCCAGCCAACGTACTCAACGCATTATCTAAGGATATCAGTGAACAAGCCGACGAGAACATGGATATTCTCAACGCTCAATACAAGGAGAGGATGAAGACTATCATGCAAGCCACCGGTAGCGCCCTCGACGCTGACGATGTCTTCAAGCCCGACAATGAGCAAACTGCAGTGGAACGACTAGTCAAAATGGCAGAGACTCAATGCAATGGCCACGCTAAGGTCGTGGTCGCCAAGGAGAATGGAAGACTTTTTATTCGGTTTAAGCTCCCGTTTGAATATTCCCACCTCTTCCCCGAAAGCCAAGTTGCAGACGAGACTCATTGCTCGAGCTCTCTCTCTATGTCGAAATCATCACAAGCCCAGGCTTCTCTTTCTCCTCCAAGACTTACAGAGGATGAGATGTGGGAGCTGGAGGAAGAACTTTATCTCGAAGAGTGCGCAGAACAGGACAAGACCCTTGCCGTTTCCGACTTTGGCAGCTCCCCTGTCAAGCAGCAAATAACCACTTCACCTGCCTATGACAGGCTGCCAACAAGCTCGCCTATCAAGCAGAGCAATACCTCCCCTGCCTACGACAGGCTTCCTACCAGCTCACCCTCGAGAGCGCCGCAAGACTCGAACGATGTTAGCATCACTTTCCCTGACATCTCCTACGAGCTTGAGGGCAATACTACTATTCCTGGTCTCGCAAACTCATCGCCTACAAAAACACCCATCCAGAGCAAGTCCATGATCAATTCGGACAGCTCCTCTCTCTCTGACCTCGAAAACACACCAACCGTAAGCGGATCGGCCGAGCTCAGCATGGCCAAGATGGCCGCCACCATCACCAATAGTAAGGAGCAAAAAGAAGCTGATCTGAATCTCTCTTTCACGCCCGTCAACCGCAAGCCATCTCCCAAAGCCAACGTCGAGAAGGAAGCCGAAAAGTCACAGCCCGCGCCCTCGTCAGCCACCAAACGTGCTGATTCACCAGAGCGCGATTACATGCGAGACTTTATCCGCCGCTCAAAGCACAGACGACCCTCGACCACGGATCTCGGCTCTCCCATCTCACAGAGCCAGCGACAACCTCTTGGTGCTAGAAGCCCTAACATGGAGACTCAGCAGCCAGAGAAGCGCAAGTTTGAGAGCAGCGAAGGCGAAGGCGATGAGAACGAGACTGTAGTTGAGCCTGCCGCAAAGAAGGTCCGCCGTCATCGATCTACCCCACCGAGGCCTGCAGCTGCAGCTGCCCACGCAGACTCGGGCGATGAGGATCCTCTTTCAGCGGAAGTTGCTGCTCCTTTGACTGCCCCTGCCCCTGCCCCTCCCACCTCTGACTCTCCTTCCCGTCGATCGTCTCGCCTCAAGACTAGAAGTGCTATCCCCAAGCCTTCTGGTCCGGCACCTGTCCGAGTGGGACGTCCTGTTGGACGTCCACGCACCCAGAGGGGGGACCTGGTGGACGTTGTCCACCAGACTCGTGCCAACACCCGCCGTAACAAGGGGAAGGCCGAGTACCCAGCTCAGGTGATCGCCCGGCAGGCCGAGGCGGCTGGGAAAGCAGAGGAGGAGGTCGGCGCCCAGGGATCCGACCAGCCCGCTGCCGCAGCAGTCCCCAGGACTCGCCGCGGCAAAAGCGTGGTCTGGAAAGAGCCCCTGGCCGACTTCCACGAGGAGGAGGCCAAGCCCCAGGCGGCCAAGCCCAAGCGAGGCCGGCCGGCAGGCTCCAAGAACTCGGCGGTGAGGCCCTCTGACGCAAACCGCGTCAGCAAGCCCGCGCCGAAGGTCTCGGCAGCTGCTGCTCGGCAGCGAACCTCACGGCTCGCTGCCGGCCTGGGCATGGCCGGTAACGGGACACCCGCTCCGAAGCGGGCGACCCGAGCGTCGACCCGGAGCCGAAAGTAATGGTTGAGCCGCAAGGCTCCCGTTGCTTTTGGTCTCGGGGAAGCGTTTGAGAGGTGATGGTTGAGCTCGCAAGAGTTCCTGTCATCTCTCTGCCGGTCATGGGAAAGGGTGGGATGGTTGAGTCGAAAGATTCCCATCCGAGCACCAAACACACGGCCTGGGAAAGGAAGGTTGAGCCGCAAGGTTCCCTTCCTAGTACCGGCTGAGTGCTTGGAAACGGTTGGTTGAGCCCCAGGGCTCCCACCAGCTCCAGCCAAAGGAGGAAGCGGGAGAAGAAAGCCCTTTTGTTTTGCATTTGCTTGGAGTTTGGGAAGGAAGGGGGGAAGGGGGGAAAAGGCGTTTGGAGGATAAAAGATACCAAAGTGGTTTTTTGTTTGGCCTGTTTGAGAATTTGTTGGTCTGGATTTGTTTCCCCGGTTATGGGACTAGGATTTCGGTTTTTTACAGATGAATTCAAGGATTGACCCGTGAACTGTTTACTTTTTTGCTGTGCATGTGTCTGAGAATTAGACGGATTGATGGACAAGACTTGGATCAACGGGGGAATTTTTCCTGGGCAGTTAGAATGGGTGTGGACTTGTTGATTGCGCCCTGAAGAAAGGGGAAATCATTGCTCTCAATTTTTCTCTTTTGAAGTCTGCGATATGATATGCTATCATGTCTTGAATGCGAACTATTTAGCCAGTATGTAGAGGGACATGAGACTGTGGAGATGCATCTGCAGTAGCTCATCTAGACCGGCACGTTCCGTAGATAAGTCATCGGCATCCCCCGCATCTTGATCGATAGAGAGCCGTTGATATCGGTTATTCTTTTACCAATTTGCATGAATCAATCCAAAGAAATAGCATCACTTATTTTCTTGTCCAGCGGTTAGCAAGGATTGATTAATTGAAATACAGCTTCATTATAAAATACCACATCACCTGTCACGCAGCAATGGCAGCGGCAGCAGTCGCAACAACGCAGCTGCGGCTCGCCTCACCCAACGGCATCATCACGCGAACCGTCCTGAAGTCACCCCTTCGCGATGCTCTGCCCTCTGAAATCCCCGTCATCGACATTTCGCCCATCTTCAGCTCGTCTCTCAGTGAGCGTCAGGCCGTCGCTCAGCAGGTGCGCGCTGCGGCTCAGAACATGGGCTTCTTCTACATCAAGAACCATGGAATACCCGAGGACGTGACCCACGATGCCTACGAAGCGTGTCTGGCATTTTTCCGACAGGATATGGAGACCAAGATGAAGGCGACGTACGAGAATGCGAAGTGGGATAACGGCTATAGGGCGCCGGACACGCAGCGGCTGAACCCGTATGAGGGGATTGATGTGCGGGAGTCGTTTTCGTATCTCTACGACCCGCTTTATGATCCTACGGTTGGAGAAGAAGGGATTGGGGATATACCAGAGGAGGTGAAGAGGCATCTGCATAACGAAGAGTATCCGTGGGAGAAGACGAGCAACTTGCCGAGGCTGAAGGAGAGCATGGTGAAGCATATTGGAGAGTGCTTGAAGCTGGCGAGGGCGTTGACAAGGTGCTTCGCGCTGTCTCTGGGATTGGAGGAGGGAGTATTTGATGAGAAGGTGAAGTATCCCGATGCTTCGTATGGACTGAATTACTATCCGCCCATTATACAAAAGCCTACTAGTTCTACGATACTACGGGAAGATGATGCTGGCGACGAAGAGAGAGTGTCGATTGGTTCACACACAGATTTCCAGCTCTTTACAATTCTCTGGCAAGACTCCCACGGCGGGCTCCAAGTGCTCAACAAGCAGGGCCAGTGGCTGCGCGCAAAGCCCATTGACGGCACGCTGGTGGTTAACCTGGGCGACTTTATGCAGCGCATCACCAACGACGCGTACATTAGCACGGTGCACCGGGCGAGGAATGAGAGTGGTAAAGAGCGAGTTAGCATCCCGTTCTTTTGGGGGTTTGGACTGCATGAGACGTGCAGCGTTGTTGTTGTTGGGGAGGGGGAGGAGAAGAAGTATGAGGATGTGAAGTGTGATGATTGGGTGAGGAGGAGGATTGAGGGGATGCTGGAGCTTGGAAAGAGTGCATCGTAGAGCTGAAGTGAAGTGAAGCTGAAGCTGAAGTTGAGCTGAACTCTAAGCCGAGGCTGTCACCAGATTTGGATGGTTAGAATAGAGTTGTTAGCTTATGTGGCAGTTTTGCAAATGACGAGGCGAGAGATCATGCGAAGCTGTGGCAGCTCGTCCCATGACCTGGCCGGGCTATGCAGAAGAGCAACAAGTCGATGATGGTTGAGATCTCGATGGCAGCTGTCAGTATTTCGTCATCTGTAACAGCCTCCGATGTGCGGAGAAGCATTTCTGCGGAGAATATCTCCGGCAGGGCTGTCGCCACAATTAGCTGAAACAGCAAAAGTAAAAGAGGAACGCAAATAGGAGAGCTGCTACAGTATTGGGGAGGCGAAAAAAACAAAAAATAGTAGTTTGCAGAGGAACAAGTTTTTGGGGTCGAGGAATAAGATAAGGGCGGGATGACGCAATGACGTAACGTCCCAGCGGTTTAATGCGGCCCCTTGCAGGCGAGGGCCAGAATGCGAGGACAACAGGCAAATTCCCATGCCGGAGCAAAGACGCGGCAGAGTCGTCATTGGTTTTTCACAAATGGTTTCGTTATTATTAGCAGCATGACTCGGGGAAAAGAGAGTCTTGAAAACAGGTATGTGCCTTTTTAGAGCGCACACCATGGGCGTGTGAGGTTTTATATTAATTGCGCGTTGATTTTTTGTTTTTTGGGGGCAAATGCCGTTGAAGATGTGATGATGTCATTATTTGTTTGGAGTGCTGCGCGCTTTAATGCCCGAACAAGGGCAGCCTGGTTCTTTTATTTTTTTTATTTAATTAATACTATTGAGAGTTAAGGGTTAATTTTCTACCGTTTTGAACTGTAGATTATTTGGCTATTGTTTGGAGTTGTACCGTGCGAATGTTCCGGAATGTGGCTGGTGTGGATGAGCAAGATGAGGCCATCTACAAGGAGCAAGGCTATTATAAGTCATGCAATGTTGAGCTTTCAAGGTGGTCTAATGGAAATATATAATAGCAGTAGAAGTAGCAGCTAATAGCTCGTGGTATATATCATGAAGCATTTGAATACAAAAATATACCAATGTTACGCCTAGCCTGGTGTGCGAAACTGACAAGATGCAGAGTCTGAGCCACTGACATCTCCCCAAGTGATCCTATTCAAACGCCAACCTTGTGGCCTCGTCGGCGGCAAACCGTGCATTTTGCATTCGTACATTTCTCGTTGACATAATATCCATAGACAACGTTCTTCGGCGCGGGCGTCGTGCAGAAACCGCTTCTGCCAGAGGTTGTCGTCGTTCTGCCGCAGGTGCCTGCATATCGCTGGTACAGGAGACCGCATTTGCCGTAGAAGTGGTACCATCCACATGTGCACTTTTTGGGGTTTCGAGCATGGTGTACAAGAGAAGCATTTGCCGCGGCTGGGATCTGGACGGGTTTTATTGGCAGTGGTTGGTTTTGCGTTGCCCTGAAGAATCGGAAGATTGAAAAGGGGGATAGGCGGCCGAGCTGGCGTCGTTGGAGCTGTGCTAGCGATTGGATGGACATGGGGGCTTTTTATTTAAATGGTGTTTGTGAAGGAGGTAATCTTGAAAGCGAATGAAGATGGTTTCCTTTTAGTTCTTGAAGCGAGCGATGCTGGAATAATTTCTTGTGCTTGATACTGATATTTGGCGACTCTTGCCTGCTATATACATGTATGTTACAGGCAACGAGGCTCTTTGAAAGGCAGATAGTACAGCCATGAGGCCTCTCGAACAGCAGCTTCATAATGCATCTTTATTCATTCTAGGAAAGACATCACCAACACAACCTACCATTTGTTTCAGAACAGCTCTGCGCTGCCTATCCATTGGCGTCAGGCGTCTCTCCTGATAACATCGTGCATACGCGCCGGCCGCAATGTAGGCCGATTACATGCAGCCTCGCACCAATGGCAGTGGTATTTTTCTATTTGGTATTGCGCGAGGCAGCCTATTATGCCTGATGCTCGAGTTCAGTGCTGAAAAGCAGTAAGTCCTGAGTCGTGCTGTTTGCACGACGCCGGTTGGCCGTTTACACGATATCAGGCGGGTGGCAACACTTTGCAAGTATCTTTCATATAAAATTGTTAGTAAGTGACTTTTAGCGTGTGTTGTGCGAAGCGTAGACTTACAACGAGGCTAAGTCACCTTTTCTCGGCGGCGCAGCTTGCATGAAGTTACATGCACGTTGGTTAGAGAAATACTGCAAGGCTTTTTTTTTTTTTTTTTTTTTTTTTTTTTTTTAAATTTTAAAGAGCCTCTTTTAATT
The DNA here is from genome assembly GCA_000331835.2 of Trichoderma hamatum GD12. NCBI lineage: Eukaryota > Fungi > Ascomycota > Sordariomycetes > Hypocreales > Hypocreaceae > Trichoderma > Trichoderma hamatum. Next base: position 32,646 of record ANCB02000198.1, read on the forward strand.
AAATGGATTGGCTGAAAAAATGAGCATTCTGTCCAACAGTTGCCTACGTGTACACGGCTGTGCAGTTGGCGCTAGGACGCCCAACCACATATTCATCCAAATCACAAAGTATCGAGTACATGTATTCACGTATTCGCTCAAGTTGAATGATTGGTATTGAGTACATGTACCTTGATGTGCAACAACACCTCAACACTCTGCTGTTATTGCTGCGAGCGCCATTCTTACTGCTTGTATTGTATCCATTTCTTTCACTTTCCAACTACTATTCTCCTGTTCCATCTTATTTGCATATACCAAAGAACCAGAGAGGCATGATTAACGAGAAGCGGAGGTATTTTGCGCCTGGCGGTGGCATTTTTCCTGGGGGGCCGAGTGACTGGTATATCCTTGACTGGGATCAACGACGTACTATTACCGTTACCATGGATGAGGAGCAAGAGAGCGAGGACATTGCCGTTGAGCACCTCAAGAAGCACATTGATGCTCTGGGACCCGACGTATATGGCATCCATTTATCGCAGGACGGCGAATTGATCTCAGTCTCAACCAAGCCTGAAGACGACCAAACGACTTGTGTTTACTACCCTCCACTGCAGGATGTTCAATATCCCAGTCATGTCAAGACTGTGCTCCGTTCAGATTTACTCGAATTGGATCGACTTGGTCTGAATGTTGACCTCGTTTCGTATCTACATGTACCCAGCGCAGACGTGGCCGAATCGACAATGGCTGCTTTCAAGTATTATTTCCTCTCTCAGTTCATCTACAGGAGGTGGCACGAGATGAATCTGTGGATGCGTCTCCCTGCGCATCCAAACTTGGTGCCGTTTGACAGACTCGTGTTGGATGAGCTACGAGGCGGTGTTGTCGGCTTCACAAGCCTCTACATTGCTGGTGGTACCTTGGCTGAAGATACTTTGCGTGTGTTTAAGCTCGAGTGGCTCCGGCAACTGATTTCCGTTGTTGATGACTTGAATCTCAAGTACGGCATCGCCCACCAGGACATCTCTGCGAGGAATCTTGTCGTCGACCCAAAGACCGATGCCCTTATGCTATTCGACTTCAACTTCAGTGGCCGAATAGGCTACGTGGGCCTCCACAATCGTGAATATGGAGAGGAACGCAACGACATCAAGGGAGTTATATTTACCCTGTATGAAATCATCACCCGTGACACGCATTTCCGAGATGTTCGACATAGTGAACAGAATCCAGCCGATGTTCAAGGGTTAGAGGAATGGGTGCAGCACCCGAATGTCAAGCTTGATCACCCCGTTTCGGCATATCGAGCAGTATTAAACGACTGGGTGGACAAAAGACAGAATGGAAGACAGATTTCTCATTACAAAGAAGCAACGGAGTACATTGACTGGCCAGAATTTCCAGAACCACCCGCGGAGGACTGGGTATGGGGAGGAGGCTTAATTGAACGAATGGTTGTCTTGATGCGCATGCGCCGCGCTGAGAGAGCGAAGGGCAATGTCATTTTGGATTGGGAACGTCCTGCACAGAGCAAGCTCAGGGACGGGGATAAACTCCTTGCCAATGGGCAGTTTGTGGTGAATAATTGAATTAGACAATTAGCCAAAGTTGTAGTCTAGATTAATACACCTTGTTGCTTCTTCTTTCAACATTCTCAGTAGAAAGACCAAGTTGAGTAGCATGAGCATGAGGTTAGACTTGGAATGTATGGATACTGGCATCGATCCTAAGAGTGATGCAGTGACCAACAAAGTATTTGTAAAGGACGGATTGCAATCGTCCTTCAGCCACACAAAACAGCTGGCCGTTTTAAACTGATGTGGAATGAAGCGCCTTCTCCAAGTCCCAATTATACCGTGCGAATATGCGTATCACGGGCCTCCCACGTACGCCTCATCCTATACGCCTCATCGTGAAATCTCGGAAGCTAAACATGTTAGCATGTGAGCCGCCTTATCTGTTCTTATGACTCTAAAAAGCCCTCTCCCTCCTTTCTGCAATCTTAGATCTTGCTGCAAATGTTCCGATTTCTGCATTGGCTGTTTCTCTCGCTGTGTGTTCGAGATAAGGACGTGGAAAATATCGGCTTTCCTTTGAAAGGTAGGGCGAGTTTCAGGGCGCGTGCACAAAACACCGGCACATGATCTGTGGGCTAACGGTGAAGAAACGTTTGAAAGGTGACGGTATAGGCAAGTCCATAATTAGCTATTAGCGCAAGGACATTTTAATACGGTTAATTATTTTTGTAACGTTGCCAGTTGTGTCCCTCGGCAGGGCAAAGCCGAAATTAGACGCCCTGGTTGATAGCAGGGCACAGCATAGCACAGCACATTTACTGGCATGGATGTTGATAGACATGGACATGGGACATGGAGGCTTGTATAACACGCTCGAGCTCTTTTTTTTTTTCTCACTCTTCGCTTACTGTGCTCCTCTCGCCACTGCCACTCGCTTGTGCTGCTTACCTTCTCAATGAAGAAGTCAGGATCATGCCAAGGGTCGATGATCAGGTTTTTTTGCCAGCAAAGACCATCTTCGTTGTCAGTGTAAGTGGTCTCGACGGAGCATATGCGGGGTTGAGCCCGCTTCAACCCCGCCATCTATGGAGACCTCGAGGGGATATGCCAAGGCAGCAAGGTAGATGCTAGTACGAGTAATAGCAATACGAGTAATAAAATGAATAGCACGAGGGGTATCAGTTGTAGCTTAAAAGCTTGCACGAGTAATGAAGGCGGCGAACGACAGATGGGCGCTTGTTTTACCGACTAACGGATGGATACGATTCCGCTGGATATGCTCCAAGTGGGCGGCTAAGTAGCTAACCGCCGAGAAAAGAGGAGGAGAATGGCAAAATTCACAAGCTATTGCGCCGAGAGAGGATCCGGACAATCCAACTAACGGCGAATTATTGGGTGGGTGCTGTTGAAAGGGCTGACGGCTCATGAATCGCCGAATACTGTACTCCATACTGCTACTGATGGGCATCCAGAGGTCGTAGCTTGACAGGTGGGCTCTGCAGATGATGCTACTGCACAGTGTTGATGGTCGAAGCAGCAAAATCCGGGGTAGAAACGGTATGCCCAAAGGAGCAATCCGTTGCTGCGATTAGCGACACCTGACGTTGAAGATGTTTGTTGTGCTACCATCCATCTCAGACTGGCGGTGTCGCTAGCAATTATAATCCATCAATCAATCCGCAGTCGTCTTGATTTATTCAGATGCCGTGATTTGCGCCCTGCACCATTCTTTGTTGCCCTTGTGGACGGCGATCGGCATTGGCATCGAACGAATGCCTGGTAGCGGACGCTGCTGACATGTGCAACATGAGCACGGCCACGGGGCCCGGAGCAAGAAGGATGATCGACGATTAAGTGTGTGTGCAAGCAGTAAGCCACATGTAGTCTATATGGGAGGCTATACGCTTTGCAGGTATGGCGAGCGGGATATTTCGAACATGCTCGTACATGGACTTTGACTTGCCAAGGCAGGGCGGGAGGTGAGTCGCACATAATATGAGTCAGACTCTTGTCAAGAGAGAATAAGAATCAGAGGCATGGGAAAAGAGAGATGGAGTGCAGAGAAGAGCGTATGACTCGGCAATGGAATTGTTGCCTTTTGACAGACTACCTATTACATTAGTATTAGTATTAGGTATTCTTGCTATTCGCTGTGCATTTTTGCGATCCATGCCATCAACCCGATTCCCGCCTATGCGCACGCCCCTCCTCCATCTCCAGCCCAGAGATTCGATAGGATAGGCTCAAGGGGGCTTAGGCAGATGATGCGAGTGATTCACCGGCCATGCAATCATCTCTCAATCAGATCGATACAGCTGGCCCGTCGTTTAGGCAAAAGCCATCGGCCGTGCAGATTATGGGCTGTGCGCGAGTCTTTTCGCCCAGTGAGCCTGTACATGTCTTGTTCGACTTGTGCTGCCTGATGCTAGTTTGCCTGCAGGTATGCTGTATGCCTGGGAGATGATGGATGATGCATCCAGTCACATATTGCGCCTACTGTACTTCCAAGTGTGTATGCAGCCATCCACTAATACCTGCTAATATTCGTCGATTCGCGGGGTACTTCGGGCCGCATATCAACTTTGTTGGGGAGGCTTTGAACCCTGAAAATTTTCTCTGCCTGATGCGAGCCGATCGGCCGTGCATGCATGCGGGCGGCTGATAAGGTACTGTAGGGCTCTCGGTGCCGAGTTGCTGCTACGGTACGGTACGGTCTAGAATAGCTGCTGCTCTTAGGCTAGTTGAAGTCTTGGAGGTGACTGGTCGGTTCCGAAGAGGTGGTGTGTGGAAGAGCCATTGCGGCGATTGGATACAGAAGCACTGTGATACGATGGAGAGCGCGCGTACGTCGTATATGGCTGAGAAAGACTTTGCGATGAGGCTCGGCTCGGGTCTGGCCTCTGCTGTGATGTGAGTTGAGCAGGCGGAAACTGGCGGTGATGAGTTGGCTTTTCTTGTGGATAACAGCAACTTCTCACATACGAAGTAATAAAGTAATAGGTAGACTACATGAAAGAAAATTGGGATTTGATGCAGGCCGTCGGCAGGCAATAAAAGGCAGTGCAGGCATCATGAGTTGCGCAACGGGTGATTGGCTGGATGGGACACTTGTTGGCTCATCTATAGTGCCTTGCGCGCTTGATATTGCCCGATACAACAAACATTCCATGGTTTAAACAAAGGGCCTGTTTACATGTACTATGCGACCTGCCAAAGCGGGATCAGATGAAAGAAGGGAATACCCAACAAGCTATACGCCATCCTTCGTCTCGTTCTTTTAGGTGCCGAGATTTGCAGTCACAAGCATCGCGACAACACAGGACTAACACACATGCTACATGTAGTCGGCCATGATTCGGAAACAACCGCCGAACAGCAGCGGCAATGAGGGAGATTCCGATAAACTACACTATTCGGAACCAGAAAAAGAAAAGAAACATGTTGGTGCGATGCATGTGACCGGCGGTAATTCTTGTGTCCCGACCAAAGGAAGAAAAGCAAAGAAAGTTGGTTGTGCCGCCGGAGACAAGTCGCATTTTGGACGGGGGTGATGCTCAAATTCATGCGCTTTGGAGGCCGACCGCTCTTCTGACGTCTGGACCGCATGTCGAGCCGGGGGTCTAATTAAAAAGCTTCTTTTCTCTTTATTTTGTGCTTTAATTTCACTTGTGTGCGCTTCTTATTGGCATTCGGTATGGGTACATGTATTGGCACCTACATGTATGCTTGGCTGGTGGTCGCACTTGATTGGCAAGGCAAGCAAATAGACCATCTATCTACATGTACAGTAGTCTAGGACTTTGTATTACGCCGCAACTGTCCTTACCGGCCCTTTTCCTATTTTCTTTTCTTTTCCTTACTTATTCTATCCCTCACATGCGGTGGCGCAACTAGAGAAGCCGGTCGGCGAAAAAGAAAGGAAAAAAGGAGTCGCATATCGGATGTATGTGAGTGTGAGAGCGTTTCTTCCCCAGAAGGCGGCCCGCCCAGATGCCCGGATAAGTCAAATTCCCCCGGCCTAGCGGAGCCTGGGACCTTTGCTTTGCATTAAGGTTGCTTCGCCCACAGTACAGTATGTATGTGCGGTATGTGCGGCATTAGCGGAAACGGCGGGCCTCTTTTGGGAACCGTATTCTCTTGCCGGGGCTTGAAACGCTTCGGGTACAAGCTCCATAACTCGTACATAGGGCAGACGGATAGAGAAGGCCTTTAGACTGCTTGGAGTAGCTTTAGACGCGCCATGATGGAGGGTGGCCGCGTCCTTGTGCCTATTCGGCGTGATGGGGCCGAATGGCACATGTCGAGGCCGATTGGGCTGGTGACAGACCGTTTTCACTTGCCCTTTGGTTTGTTCTGCTGTGGCTTTGTGGGTTAAAAGCTCCAGAGAAGCATCTTACAGTGTGCTGTTCGACTGTGTGGCTCAGACCAAAGAGCTGACAGAGGCGAGGGATTTGAGCCACCCCCAACCAATACTGTACATGCTGCAACGGAGCAGCCGTAGGATCTGGCTCCATCGCTGTCAATCATTGCATCCTCTTACGGGATACCGCTCTTTTGCTCCGAGATCAACTCAAGAACAGGCAGAGAGTTCAAGCCCATACCGCCGTTTTGATAAACCCCCTGCTGATGGCGACATAAAGGGAAATTGAACCTGTTCGACAAACTGGCGGTGCAGGGCCGTGCCCCCTTGAATTGTCTGGGGGGCAATGCAGGGCCCTGACAGGCTCCGTAATTATTGAGCTCGTGGCATACTGTACCAACGCGTCTCAATCTCATACAGTGCCAGGTATATACGGTTCAATACTTCGTATCTGGGCCGGGCTGGGCTGGGCTTCTGAATACGTGTCCCCCGCAGCGAGGCTCACAAGCTGAATTACCCTCCCGACTGCAAATGGAATGAATCCCTGCGGGCTGAGACGGCCAGAAAGACGCCTGCGCAGGCGCAACCAGCGCATCGTGTGCCCTGCAAAACCGCGCATCGGCGTGCCGCGTGGCAAAGCAGCAGGCAGCTCGATGCTACCCAAATAGATTAAACGGAGCCCAGAGATGGGTTGGTCGGGCTGCAAAGCAAGAAGTTGGGAGAAATCAATAATTCAATATAGGGGACAAAAAAGAACCGTTTACTCTGTATATGAAAAAAGTCGGAGAGCCCAAGCTCTTCCGTCTTGTCGGTGTTGGCTTCACACCCCCCCTTTTGCCCTTTTGGCTACCCCCCCCCTTTTTTTGCTTTGGTGTCCTAGCAGTTGAGTCTGGCTGCTGTCACCGCCGCTGTCAAGATGCTGTCAAGATGTGTTGCCTTCAGCTGCCTTGTTGAGCAGCCCGCGTGTCCGAACTCTTGGATAGCTGGGCGCACCCCTCCCGCAGGCCAGTGCTAGAATCAAGACGCCCAGCACCGCCACCAGTGTCGTGCTCATACTGTCACTGTCGCTTCGTCCTTTGCCATTGCCTACGAGTAGGCACAAGTCAAGGTAACCTGCCTATCAGTACGCAGGCCCGGCGCTTTCGTGGGTCATCCTGACATGTTCGAAACATCATCATGATTTCCTGTTTTAACCCCTTTCCGGCTGGTCCCGGCCAAATCCACCCCCAGTCCTGCGTTTCCTAATTCACACTATTGAGACACGCCCCCTCCCTCCGCAAGTTGCGCTTATGGGGCCCGAGACTAGGACTAGACAAGGGAGGGAGGCGAGGCTCTTTGGTGGGGACGCACGTTTGCTAGTTTTTTCCCGACTCTGACTCGAGCGCTGGGGCCGCTCCTCGGCCATCTCAGACTTGATATATCTTGCTCCCTACTCCCCCGGATGGAGCCTCATCTCTTGGTTCCTTCTTCCCCATATCAACAAACCTATTTCACATCAACGCCACAACATCGAACATAATTATCCATCACCACTTGGATACGAAATACAAGACCGGATCAGGATCCGCAATATAAATTACACGCGCCTAACCGCCACATCATATAATACCTAAACACTATCTACCACTATACTGAAGCATACTTGATCACCGCTTCACGATCCGAATATCTTGAATCCTTGGAGACAACCCACAAGGATATAAACAAACAAATCAATCACAATCAACTATATTTACAAATCAACTGCGCTGGCCGCTTCACACCACAACATGTCACCAATGTCATCAGACTCATACTACATCATCCCCAACCTACAAGCCATGGACCCCTCCGCCCACGAGATTGACTTCAACTCCCAAGCATGGATCCAGCCCATCATCATCGAGGATGAGGATCTCATGTTTGGTGGCAAGGCCCTGAGCGAATGGTACGAGGAGGACCGCTCGCGCCTCAGCAGCGTTGGCAGCAGCAGCGGCAGTGATGACGGCAACCAGAGCCCCGAGGAGGAGGAGGAGCACCGAGGACGAGAGCGAACGCGGAGGCACCACCACGATAAGAAGACTCTGAAGAAGTCTCACCGAAAGTAAATGGAATCAACCGACACAGTGCCATTTGCTACTATGCAGGGATGATTTGCGCTCTTGATGACGACTTCATCCTGCGCTTCTACATCTTTCTGGGCTGCAATCCATAATCTTGCAGTCTGCTTCTCTCACATACACCACATACATCTACTCGACATCTTTTATGCAACGCCTCTCCGTCTATATTACGACTCGTCCGACTTGCTTCAAATATCCATACTCCAGCTACAGCGCATCTCCACTTTAGAATGCGGGAAAGAGAAAAGAAATCATTCATCATCATTGGGTTACACACGGCGTTTTTTATTTTATTTTTATCATCATCGAATCATTCACTGGTTGCATCGGGAATAGCGCGGGCTTGACCTTATTCATGACTCTGGGCTCTCTCCTATCTCTCTCTTTTGGCGCCCCGGCATTTCTTACATGGTTGGGCAATTTCTTTTGGCTGACTCGGTGCGGTCCAAATGGATCTATTTTTATACCCAAGGGGATCTTTGCTTTTTTTTTTTTTGGTTTTATTATTATGGGATTACAAGTAGAACATTGTTTCTTACACATTATTTTTACGAGGGGTATAATGCATTGAGCTGATGTGCGTTATTGATGCTTGGGACAGAGTCGAATAGGAGATGATTGGACGTTGGCAGAAGGGATTTCTTAGCAGAGTCTCTTACACATACAAACTGAATGGCAGGAATACCATAACAATAAACAAACAAATCTTTAAACAACTGCCTATGAATTTGACTCATACGTATCGTGACATGTGCATGACATGTGGAAGGTGGGAAACAAACTCAACGCGAGTAAGGGTCTACCTCTATAGAGCAATTTTCTGTGATTCGCGTGCCGTGTGGCGGCCACACACTTGTTACGCCACGCGCTGTTTTTAGTTGCTCTCCCCGATGTCCTTCTTTTCATACCTTTTTCGGAAGGGAACACCGCGGACCGCTTGTGTGGGAGTTGGTCCGACAAAGGAGCGATAATGGGACCGTTGGGGGGTTCTGTTGATCCCATTGTTTTGTTCTGGTGAGGGTTGAGATGGACCAACAACTAACACGGACGACGACACAGATTCTACAGATAGTGGACACGCAACTGATGAATGCACTGCTGAACGGCCACAACTCAATATACATTCAGCTTTCAGCTCGTTTCGTATTTACATTCCTTTTTATTCACGAGCGCGTGTTTTCCTTTTTGTCTTTTTTTTTTCAGCTGCCCATCCCACCACACCCTCTTCCAAAACGCGTACCGCGACACCGGGAGGCAAAAAAAGAGTCGTCGATGAATGGTTTCGGCGATCCAAGAGGCCGGATCCTCAGCTAGCTGACTCTTGACTAACTGAAGTTGTTAGTGTGTGTGTGGGGAAAGAGCTGGCAAGACCACGCGGGAAAAGGGGGACCGAAGAAATGAAAAAAACTTTTTTCTGTGGCTTTTTTTTTTTCTTGTGGAGGGGGGGAAGCGTTTTTTCTGTTTCTTTTTACTGCTTTTGAATAAAGGCCCGTTGATTGATTGACGTTACGACTGTGGGTAAAGATTGAAGAGGCAAGAAAAATTTTAACGGTGTGAGTGGGTGTACAGTATGTGGGCAAAATGGCCGAGGAGGTGTTTGCTCTTTGGCTTTGCTTGAATAGGGGATGTGGCTTTTTGTGTTTTACGAGTCTGTTGCTCCTGGATAAGCGTTTCTCCTAGTAAGAGAGAGAGAGAGAGAGAGAGAAGAGCAGATGGGCTCCCTCCTGTCGTTGTGGTGTCTATGTGGCTTTCGTGTTGAGTGTTTCTAATAATAGCGGCAGGCCTCATTATGGCTGCTATTGTTGCCGCTGGTGTTGCGTGCTCCTCTTGACGGCGGCCCCGAGTTATTCGGCACTTGGGATGCATCTGCCGCCGTGGGCCAACACGTGTCGCAACCCCATACTATGCTTCAGACCCTCTTTTTATCGTTGTAGCCTTTGATGCTACATTTACACGATGCTATGGGGTACGAATACCGTTACTAGGAATACGGAGTAGCATTGCTATCATTACCAGGTATCTGATGTAGCCAAGCTGTTCTGTAGTATGCATGTGTGCATGTACTGTACGCATTCATGCACTGCCAGCAATTAGGAGATCCCCTGCACGGAACTTCTTCCAGAAGCAGGTTCGGAGCATTGCTTTAGCTTCTTCTGCGCTGTTCCATGCGGGCTTCCATGGGCTGACGCCCTGTAAAGGCTGCGTTGCAGCCCGAGAAAGAGCAGCATGTTGCTTACTTGCTTTCCATTTCCCTTCTATTTCTTCTTTTGTCTGTGTTTCTTATGCGTTGCTGTGTTGGCAGAGAGAGAGCAAGGGTGGGATATGCCTTGAATCCTCGAGTCCTTATTCGTAGTTACGGTCTGATGGCGGTGAAGGAGCATGCTGTTTGCGGGCGCTTGGAGAAGTGGAAAATATCGGTCAACGGAACTTTTTGATTGGGCGATTGATGCTTGAAGGGTTTAATTTTAGTCTGGTTTGTTTAATAGGACATCAATATATGGTGCTGAAGAGAGGAAGCTGGTTGCCGTATTGAGGTGAACGGCTGATGTCTACCGTTTTCAACTGGAAACGGTGCAGGCCGCTTAGGTGAGAGTCTGGCTACCCCATACTGGCGAATCTAGCAAGAGACTACGAGATCACACTTCTCATCGATTTAGCATTGCGTATCAGCTTAAATTTGTTCATGATAAAGTGAGATTCGAGAACTTTATCGTCTCTAAGCATGAGGTTTTTTGCATGTAGCATATGCAACTGGTGACACTACTAACCAGATGCCATATTCGCCACCATCTTTGAGATAGAGTATAAATATAGCATTTATATTTACTCAGGAAGCAATATTCACTAATAAACAATTTTTTTTGTTTAAGCTTTCTCCAGTGTAAATTTCCTTTGTTCTTCTTGATTCTCTTTCCGCTGATATAGGTATTTATGCGGCGAGAGTCTGGTGGAGCGTGTTGGTGCCCTTCGCGCAAACGAGAACGCTCTGTGTATTATGTTGTCCCGTAAAAACATCGACCGGATATATTTTGTGAATTTACACATTACATCCTATTTTTCATTTACCCTAGACATGTTCCAAGCGAACTCAGCCGCGCATCAGGTTATAGCTCGGCTATCTTCACAATTGGTCGCTTATAACTCGAATACGAGGGCACTATCAGATACACTAATGCGCAGCAATAGTAGATATACATGTATTCTGAGATGATCCGGACTGGCCCGGAGGTAGCGCTTAGGCTAGCAAGGCGTTAGCCAAAATACTATAAATAAGACAGGCGAAGCCGCATAAAGACTAAACATTGATAGAAAGGATAGACGTGGGAAGAGTTGTCAATAACACTCAGAGAGATAGATATATGGGCACATTTATTTAATAAACAAACCTCTCTTCTTACAATTTATGCTTAATCTGTTAGCTGTGTGTTATCGAGGACTCCACCTTACCGATTGATAGCTCCTGGTATTATATAATTAGAGCTAGATACCTTGTGCTTTGAAAGCATTGGTAAGCGCTTCATTTTCCCTCTTCGGGTCAAATCTCTGATATATCCAACTATCGTTGCCTGATACCAAGGAGAGAAAATCACCAGTAGCCGAGTGCCGAAGCCTTATTATAGAGGGAAGGATTATCCAATTTGGGAAATATGATTGTTGCCTTTTCTACACACTTCACGATAGTTGGACCCCCTATCAGGATCACTTGGTAACATTGCTGAATAAAATATTCTGTCTACAGTGTTTGGGCATCCCAATCGAGGCCATTGATCGGAATTTGAAATGCCAATTTATAAGCTATAAAACGATTCATCAAGAAATACCGTGGACGGCATTGACACTTCCATCGGACGACATGGGGCACGCAGGCTGCCTACTCCCTTTTTTCCTATAGCAGTAAAGAGTTTGAAGAGATATTTGGCATCAACCTCTGAAAAGTGGCCGAGATTATGTGTCTGCGGGACTTGTGATTAATTGTTTTCATACACTAGACACGGTTGAACGTGAAGTCATCGCAAATTGGCTAGATTTCAACCGATAGCGGGCAACAAGGCACAAAGGCCGTCAGAAAGGCGGTCCGGCAAACAGAAGAGCTTCTTTCAAGGTTTTATATTAAAATTAATGATTTAAAGGTATATAAGAGCATAGAGTATCCGTTTTTAAGAGTAGAAACTTCAGCGGGGTAGAATCAATTCTTGCTAGGCACTTGCCAACATCCGTTATCTCTGTCGCATTAAACATTCTCCAAGATGAGGACGACTCTTCTGCTCGGTGCCTGCTTTGGGCTACTATCAAAAGCAAGTGCAGCAAGTACTCCCGCTGTTAAGCCATTCACTGTGGATCTTTCTTCGAGGGTACCGCACATGCTTGATCTGATTGAGAGGACAACTCTGCCAGCAGCTGAGCTCGCTGCTGCTCATGCTAATTTGAACATGAGCTTGACGACCGGAATATCGCTCGGTATCCTGAAGAGTCTACAAAATGAATGGATAACTAGCTTCAACTGGACACAACAACAAGAGCAGATAAACACGTATGGACACCGAGAAAAATAATCTACAAGTGTATGAAACAATGGGCCATTAACAAGACTAACTTGATACAGATATAACCACTTCACGGCTCAGATCAGAAATCAGAATGTTCACTTCATCCATGAAAAATCCAAGAATCCAAATGCTATTCCTCTCATCTTGCTCCACGGCTGGCCTGGCTCGTTCCTCGAAATGACTCACCTTGTCGACCAGCTCATGCTGAGCAACTCTAGCCAGGCATTTCACATCGTCGTCCCATCTCTGCCCGGCTTTGGTTTCTCGTCTCCTGCTCCCTACGGCTGGTCGACTTCGGACACGGCCACCCTCTTCAACACGCTTATGACTCAAGTTCTGGGATACAAGACGTATGCGGTGCATGGAACAGATTGGGGCAGTGTTGTGGGATTTGATATGTATGATCAGTTCAATACCACTGTCAAGGCGGCACATTTCAACTTTTTGCCATTCTTCTCTCAAACTCCTGAGCAGCTGACGGCCCAAGGAATTACACTCACTGCAGCTGAGGCTACGCAGGAGCAGAGGGCTATGGACTTTGAAAATTCGGGAATCGGTTATTACATGGAACAAGCTACAACTGTACTCTCTATCCTGTATCCCCCAGGAATGTTGATGGTTTGCTGATACGATTGCGGTTGTAGGTAAATACCGTGGGCCTCTCTCTATACGACAACCCTGTTGGACAACTGTCTTGGATGGCTGAAAAGTTCATCATCTGTGAGTTCAAGCACAACTTTGCATAAAGCCAGCTATACTAACAGTGCACAGGGTCTGATCCGCGACGAGGAACTGGGCCTTCACTCATCACTAACAAGGAGATTCTCAAGCACGTATCTCTATACTATCTTACCCAGACATTCGACTCTGCCGCCTTCATCTATGCCCAGAATCCAACTGGCAAGGGCTTCTCATACACCTATCGAAGAGCCAGAAGCAACCAGCCTCTTTTGTATAGCAACTTCCAATGGAACATGCTATTCTACCCAGAGAAGCTAGTGGCGACAGTCGGCAACTTGGTCTATTATAATTGTGAGTTATGACACCACTGGAGAGAGAAATGATACCATAGCGATGCATGAACATATTGCTGACAGCCATGTATAGCGGTTGAGTTTGGTGGACACTTTCCGGCGCTGGATAACCCGCCTGCATTGGCCGATGACATTAGACTGATTGGAAAATACTTTGAATCGTAAGATTGGTTTTTACTCCAAGCCATAAGATTAATTAGAGGCTATTTACAGCTTTGAGGTTGCATTCGGTGTATTAGGGCAGCGTTGCTTGCATAAGCGCTCGTATATATTCACATAGGCACTGAAGATTGCGTATCTTGATACGGGATTCTCCTCCAATCATGCACCCGTCGGCAGTATTGAAATCTTATTCTTAACCATGATTAGCTGCTGCTGCTTCGGCATTTACTTGCCAAACAGGGATAAGCAGTACCAGTGATTTGTGCAGCTTATTCACCTACTTTTTAGAGTTAATAGAGCACCCGGAAAAAGAACTTGCATGGCAAGTTGCGTGACTGTACGATCCAAAAGCAGAAGCTCTTTGCTGGCCTATGGCCCCTTTAATTTAATATGTGCAGCTACCAATCGATAGTCGATTCGCAGTTTTCGGAGAGACGAATAGTTTTGCCTCTCTGAGCGATACGCATATACGGAGTCAAGCGGGGACCACAAAATGAAAATAGAAAAACGAACACTAAAGCCATTAGGAGCTCGTGTATTCATGGTAGTGGTAGAGGCAGTAGAGGCAGTAAACAATAGTGTGCGTAATAATAGAGCTGTGTGCTTATGGTTGTATGATTTCCTATTTTGTTCCTTATCTTGTTCCCTGCTTGGAATTGTATAACGCAAGTTTATACTATGCGTCAGCGATCGAATAGGGAATGTGACTTCGCGCGGTTCTTGGTAATGGGCCTTCGGGAATTTTTTAAACACTGCAGGCAAATTGCTATAGATTATAGTTAGTAAACATGTATAAATGGCGGCGTGTATCTTCTCGCAAGGTCCAAGCAGGGACAGCTATCTCACAGTATTCGGCTTCCCTTTGTACAGAGTTGAAGCTATGTAGTTCAACTTTGTATTGGGCTTCTTGGCTCTTGTTGGGGGAACGTCAGCATCATCCAGCACAACCATTTCTCAAAGCCAGCCTGCTTCGAGTCAGGATATCACTGTGGTCCCCAACACATTCATCATCGAGCTGCAGCCAGACTTCCATCTAGGTTTGCAGCCCATATAGGTGTTTGCAAGGACGGCTATCATGTCCGCCATTAGTATAACGGCACTGACCACTTCTTTGGCGTCTCGGTTGCCTTTGACAAAGACGTTGACCTTGAGACTCTGAAAAAGACTGCTGGTGTGAAGAATGCATGGAACGTCGTTCTAGTACCTCGCCCGGATCCTTATCAGCTGCAGGCAAAGGTAAACAGGTTAGTCTCTACCAGCTCTACCAGCTCTACCAGCTTACCAGCTCTACCACTGCTAAGAATATATCAAAGAAGAGGGATACCCTACCGAATTATAGAGACAGCAAGAAGGCCAACCAGCCGCTGATGATGGCTGGCGTGGATAAGCTCCATGCGGAAGGAATCAAGGGCAAAGGAGCGCAGATTGGACTGCTTGATACTGGTATCGATTACCATCATCCTGCGTTGGGCGGGAGACTTGGTCCGGGGTTCAAGATCGTTACGGGATACGATATGGTGGGAGTCGATTATACGGTCTTAACTCTCCTCAGCCAGACCCCCTGGCAACTTGGGTGGATGGTGGACATGGGACTCGCACTGCGGGTATGTATGAGCCTGACTCGTTTCTATTGCAGCCCAGATTAGCTTTTAAACTAAGAAGAAGCTTTGATTAGGTATCATCGGTATAGAGGAGCCCGAAAACGAAGGATTTGGATTGGTCGGTGTGGCTCCCGAAGCAACCATTGCAGCTTACCGTATCTTTGGCTGTGAGGGTCAAACTGCCACCGACGTGATCATAGGGGCGGCTCTGATAGCTGTGCAAGATGGTGCAGATATTTAATCTCTCTCTCTGGGAGTGTATGCCCAGTGGGAGCTGCTCAACCCTTTTAACGAGATTGTCGCCCGAGTGGTCAAGAGTAGCATGGCCTTTGTGGCTGCTGCTGGCAATGATGGCGGCAAGGGACTGTTCTCGCCTGATGCCCCTTCTACATCCAAGGGCAGCTTGTCAGTGGCTTCGGTTGAAAACGGTGTTTTCCCGGTGGCATATACTGTCCAAGATGATCAGAAGAATACCCTCGATTACATATCTGTGTTTCCTGCCACCAGCCTGGGTCGACAGGAGGTCTACCCACTGGGAACGGGACTTGGGATACCACTCAATGCCTCCCTTTCGAGCGGATGCTATGCAACAGCCTAGGCTGCTCTACAATCGGCTTCGATTGATTGGAATAGCACCACTTTGTTAATCTCACAGATTTCGTCATGCTCGTACGGGACAGGTTTGGGTTCAGCCCTAGACCTTGGTGTAAAGACAATTCTGGTCCATCTTGCAGATGATGAAGACATACACCCGTCCCCACTACCCGGTATGCAGATATTGCACCTAAATAATGATAGTTCGCAGAAGCTCATCAGTAATCTTGCTGTACTGCCCTCGAACTAGAGCTATTACCTAACTTTTGACGGTAAGGACATATCGAATAATGTGGGAGGGACAATCGACTGCTTCTCCAGCTATGGACCAACGTTTGAGTTGACGCTACAGCCCAAGATTGATGCCCCTGGAGGCAATATCCTATCCACATGGCCTCTGGAGTGGGGTGGGTATGCTCTTCTGTCTGGAACTTCAATGGCTGCCCCTTTCATCTCTGGAAGCCTAGCGCTTCTCAAGTCTCAACAACCACAATTTAGCGTTGCAGAGCTTTATGCGCGGCTTATGGCCACTGCCACACCACTCAAGGAGTATAGAACTGGTGGCACTGGTAGCACTGGTAGGGCTGGTGGCCTGACACTGGTTGCGTCCACGGCTCGACAGGGCGGCGGCCTGGTCGACGCTTATGCCCCCGTGTACGCCCAAACTGCCGTTTCTTGGTTTGAGATCGACCTGCGCGACTCTGATTTCCCGGTGCCCCAAATATCACAATAAAACTTGTCAAAGTCAAAGAAGACATACCAGATTGGGCATATCCCGGCGGCTTTCACCGAGCCTTCAACAACTACTTGGCTGGTGGCTCATGCACGTCAAACACACCATCCTCCATCCCCTCAGAAGTAAATGCTTCGGCAAAGCTTTCTCAGTCGTCGCTAACTCTTGAAGCTGGGCAGTCAGTCGCATTTCAGGCCCAGATCACGCCACAGGAAGACCAGTGGCCGTATTCTCTTCCAGTATACGCTGGTTATGACAAGATATCTTCTGATGATGCCACGTACTCGATTCCGTATATCAGCGTGCCCTACAATCAGACTGAGCTCGGCCCTATCGTACACAATCTGACAACGGAAAGTATTCACACACCGGCCGTAATTAAATTCTAAATATCACATCCTGGTGCCAAGGCGCGCTCGGACGACTTTCTCCCGCTACTCCATGCCACCACTAGGCTTCCCACTCGGCTATATCGCTAAGAGCTCGTGCCAGCTAACACGTTTTTCGTCCCATCCATCTGTGGTTTCGACCCCAGCGTCTCCATCGACTATCAGCTACCAGCTCCGGCCACTCAGCCTGGTTTCCTCGAGGTACCCACCTATGGAGTTGTAGCTCCAGCAGCAATCAATCAAGTACCGAGCAATGCCGATACTCCGTCACCGATTCCGTTCAATTTCTTTTCCGGTGCTCTCCTTCAAAGACCCAGTCTGACAAATGACGACAACGCCTCCATTAACCTGCCTTCTGGAGATGACCGACCACTTTTCCGGGCCCTGAGATTCAATGGCAACGAGACAAATCCTGCTTACTTCCAATCATGGCCTGGGCCTGTCCTGAGATTGAATGTCACCAGCTCCTAAGGGGCTTGGGCTTACTGGTGGCGGTTGCGTGGTTATGTGGGGGAAATCAAACCATATGACGATGTCTATGTCTGACGACCTTTACAAGGATTTTCTCCGTCGACAAAAATGGCTGTATAGTATCAGCTAGCATCTACTAGGCTCATCAAAGACATAACATACAATGGGAAACTATTTTCTGATTACTATCTATTTTCTTGATTACATGTACACACTAACGCAAAAGCTGCTCAATGCTGTCTAGCGCGCCGAGATGCTAACAGGTTCTAGTTGTCAGACGGCGCCCGATCCCTGCTGCTCCTAATCTCTCTCTCAATAACGTCTATTCCAGGAGATCATCATGACTCTTAGCTAAACTAACCGCAACTAGCGTGATGAGGAGGGATGATTGTGATGCACAAGGTATAAAGAGCCTCATGTAACGCAAGTATGACATTCGGGGTTTCCCGCTTATCCCCCCTGTCGTTTGCCGTTTGTCGTTTTGCTCGTTCGCACCTATTCTAGACAGTATTGCTAACTCTGAGCTAGTCGATCGTCGGGGGTCGTCCGCCAAATCTATTCTGAATACTAATCAGACAGAGATTAAGGATTCAAAGTTCGGAGTCGATCGCTTAGCCCTACAGCATGCTCATAAATCGAGCTTGGCGTCTGAGCTGATTGGAGGAATTGCTCGGAGAACGACGCGGGTTCGTCGACAGGGTTTTAAGCAATAAGGCTGGACTCTGGATCAAGGTTCGGAGTTGAGCAGGGATCTCCGAATGGAGAAGACACAAGGAAACTACTAGGAGTCACTGTCATACAGCAGCCCTACGGCCTTTGAAACTGACTCTCAACGCCCACTTCTATTCGGGGACCCATTCGAACCGACCGGATGGAGCATAGACGGCAGTCGCTGTCTCTCCACCAAACGCGACACTAAAATCTCACACGCCACCAGAGACCGCTAGGTATATGGGGATTGATACTAAAACGGCTATGCCAGCTCCTTTTTTAGGGCGCTGTCAACCCTGTTAAGACGCGGGGCGGTGCTTATAAGTTGAAGATCGTTCCAGTTTGCTAGCTCAACTTTGCTGCGTATGAAGATAGGTTGCGAACCATAGCTCTGAATTGCTTCGTGTTCTGCTGGATGGGTTGGAATCAATGATGCTCTCAAAGAAGGGTTACCACGGAGATTAAGTCTTCCCGCCGCAAGTGCCGACGTGATCTGTATGCGCAATTGTCCTGGTTAATTTAGTAATGGCTTCCCTGTAGACAAGGAGGGAGAAAACGTATATATAGGTAGTCCTTTTTACAGTAATTGTCTCTCCGGCCACGGCTTTTGATCAGCTCATGCAGCTCGCCAAGAACACCTCGGCGATCATCTCGATGCAACGGAGGAGAAGCGGCGAATCCTAAATCTCGATCGGTGTTGAACCTCGTCTTCGCAACTATGTTGTCCCCCTTGTCTCTTCTCAGTAAACCTATACGAGGCCTCTTGTTTCTTGCTCTTGTTAGCTTGCCTTCGGCCTCAACTGCTCTAAATTCGGCAACTAGCAGCGCTGACTCAGTTCTTACTCTAACGCCCATCCGATATGTAAATACCTCTACTCTATCCATTGCGTACTACGATTCGGCGCCAAGCGACTCAGCCGCACCAGTTGCCATCCTGGTCCACGGCTTCCCTTACTCAATCGACACCTATGTGGATGTGATTCCCAAGCTATCAGCCGAGGGCTATCGCTTGATAGTGCCGTATCTTCGTGGCTATGGCACTACCTCTTTTCGCTCGCCAACAACCCCACGCAGTGCGGAACAGGCCGCTCTTGGCAAGGATATTATTGACCTCATGGATGCTCTAAGCATCGACAAGGCAATTTTTGCGGGCTACGACTGGGGATCAGTCTCCGTAAACGTCGCCGCAGCCCTGTGGCCGGATCGCTGTACCGGCATGGTTGCCGCGAATTCATACCTGATCCAGAACCGCCAAACGGCGTGGGCGATTGCGCCCTCGGCATCTCTTGCCACGCGGTGGTATTTCTACGTCTTTCTCACACCGCAAGGCTACAGCGCGCTGGCCAGCGACACGCGTGGATGGGCTGAGACGCTCTGGTCCAAGAACAGCCCGCAGTGGAACTGGACTCAAGCCCAGCTCGATGCGGCGGTCCCGGCGTTTCGCAACCCAGACTATGTCGACATCGCGACTAACTTTTACAGAAATCGCTTACTGTATGCGCCCGGCGACCCAGCTTATGCAGAATTGGCCGGCAAACTAGACACATTGCCGGCCATCCAAGTGCCCTCCGTCACGTTGGACCCCGACCAAGCTCCTGTGTTCCCCGCGACCAATGGCTCGTCCACTGCTCACCACTTTACAGGGCCGCGAGTGCATCATATTGTGCATGGCTGTGGCGAAAACATCCCTCTGCAGAAGCCACAGGTCTTTGCGGACGCCGTCTTGGAAGTGGCGGCCCTCGGGAAGCACCACAATTAACAAGTCATTCATCGGCGCGGCCATCCGACGCGGGAGTGACGGCGAGCGAGTGCCGCCTTGGGGCTCTGCTCAGCCGTCGGGATCTCATTCTATTTCGTTCTTCGTTCTTGACGTAGAGTATATCGTTTAATAGATGCTTAGATGCAGGAATACAGTAGACAAAAGTCCTCAACTCCGGCTGCCCTCCCCGGTCCGGAGTACCCCGAGAGCTCGCGCAATCGCTGTTTTCTCTCTGTCCGCTTCAGGAAGTAATCTTCAAATGCATATGCTTAATTTGTACACTGCCTTGGGCCCTCCAGGGTTCGGCAAACAGCCGATGCTCGCGCGCGCTTATGCTACGTTTAAGGGCAGTGGGCTGCTCTCATTTTGCTCCTGTAGTTTTATTACTATTCACAGACCTGAGAATACGAAAGAACCAAATCCTGCGCTAGCCTACCGAGCGTCTTGGGTGTGGGGTGGCACCTTGATTTCGTTCCAAGGTTCTGCATTTGTCATGCCACAGGGACCCAGGTGCTGAGCCCTATCCACACAGCTGGCCTAGATCTACTATAGATCCGCGGAGTTTCTTCCACTAGGTACGGAATGTTTTACGAAGAAGAGGAAGTCTCTCCTTGCGAGTCAACCTAACGCCGAAAAGTTGTGGCAACGCCGCCCCACCGCGCCTATTTGCCCTATCTCGAACGAAGACTCAGAGTCGGGATATTAGTTCTTAATGAATAGGAGAGAACCCATTTTGAAAGTCTAGTTGTCAACAACACAGAAAATACCCAGCGGCCGGCATCATGACGACCGTGAAGCCTGTACTTCGCAGAAGCCACACGAAATCAAAGTTTGGCTGCCAGGCTTGTAAGCAGCGGCATGTCAAATGTGACGAGTTTCGACCAACATGGTTCGTTATCAACAATCATTGCATTTCGCTTATAAAAAAAGAAGAAAAACAAAGAAAACGCGTGTATTGAAGAGAAAAACTAACAAATCTCATAGTCACAGATGTCTCTCTTCAAAAATCACGTGTAAATATCCTGATCAGCCTCCGGAGGAAGAGCCTGAACAGGAGACCCCTTCTCTCTGGTGGCCGGAAGACATTGAAAGTGCATGCGCAGAATGGAAAGAAACGGGAGAGCCGCCGTTCATGGCCCTGTCTCCTTCACCAAGCTGGCATAATATGGATATGAAAGATTTGCGGTACATATACAAGATGGCTCTTGTCTCAAACATCCTCGACCTCAGCCAGACAAACGACATCTGCCTTTTATGGGGTGAGATGGGCGTGTAAGTACGGCCAGTGTGAAGCGATGATACCATCTTCGTTACTGTTTTATAGCACAAAGCATAACGGAGATTTGAGACTGACAGTGTTGGGTGATTAGGCTGTTCCAACTCGCAACACAGTTCGACTATGTCGCGCATACCTTGGCTGCAACATCGGCACAGCGACTGGCAGTAACTACAAAATCACACGAGGCCTCCCTAGACGCGTACCAATACCGGAAACAAGCTCTCCATGGACTGTACCGAGCAATGGGATCCTTTTCCAAAGAAAATGCCGATGCAATCTTGGCGGCCTCCTTGGGGTGTTCATACATCATGTCGGATTCGTAAGTACACCATCTCCGAGAGTTTACCGAGCGGTTCCCGCGCGATTTATTCATAAAAATCAAACGGCAAGCGTCTTTGAAAAAACCAAGACCACGTTGAGCTAACAGCTGTTGCAATAGGCGCTCCTTAATGACCCTTGCGGGAAATATCTCCACTGTAAGCCTCGAGAGCATCGTCCTGTCTACCACACCGCTCACAATAGAGCAGGTGGCGAACCGAATGAAACCTTGGTTGAATCGATCAGCGTTCAATCGAATTTTTTCATATGAGCCTCCTTACCTCGACAACGAAGAGCAAGCGGCGGCGTCGCCTCCAGAGATTGGAGACGTAGAGCAACGCTTCGCCCTGGTTAAGAAGCTTCTAGCCGAAGGCGTTAACTCCGTGAATGGATTAGCATTCTGTTTCCAAGGCGATCGAGATCTTTCCGCGGTACTTCGACAACTCAGAGACGTGATGCGTCTTGTCCATGAACGACTTGGCTCCGAGATAACCACAGAAGACCAATACCGATTAGTATATCCCTTCACAGCGTGGTTTGTGAAAAGCCCAGCTGCTTCATTCGTGTCTCTCAGCAAGAAGAACCCTTACATGCTGGTCTTCTTACTGCACATGTATGCAGTGGTCGTCACGCTCACAACCGCGCTGCCAAGGATCGACATTCCTTTATTCGCCAAGTATCGTTTGAGGGCCATCCTCCAAATCTGCGGCCTTTTGAAAGACGACCCGGGGTTTTTATGCCAGCGATGCAATGGCCTTCACGCATATCAAGAGATTATGGCTTTCCCCTTGAATAGCGTTTCTGCCTATCAGCAACTTGGGCGAGAGAAGGCATTTCTTGGAGCATAATTAAGCGAGCGTGTTGCCAGTATTTGGCTTTCTTGTTTGTTTCTTTTCTTTTTCTTCTTCTTCTTCTTCTTTTATATATCTCTTCTCTTTGGTTATTCCTTCTTCTTCTCACTCCTTTGTATTAATATTTGTACAAGCAAAGCGTTATACTGCCTGTTTGCAATTACCGAGCGATAGCAAACATATATCTATGATTTAAGCACGAGCATTGCCTGCTTTGGTGCTGTGGAGCACAATCATACCCCATCGACCACGTTGTCGGTTCTACTAGATTAGCCATCAAGATTAGCCATCAATTCATCTATCATGTTTTGAAACCAAAAGCCTAAGAGGATTACCTGGACCCGGTCCAATAATAGTAAAGCGGCTTTCTGTGTACCACATTGCATACTGTACCGTGATATATCAAGCCTTTCTTTCTATCTTTATTCGCTCGCGTATCTCTTGGTAGGAAACAAAGTATCAAGATGAAAAACAATTTCAAAGTTACAGCGAGCCTCAGAGTAGATATACATGTAGAGGGGCGTATGAGTCCCTCCGCGGAGGAATTAAATCCCAGTTGAGCGTAAATGCAGTATCCTTGCTTCTCGGGCTTGCTCCGTAGCTACAATTATAGTGGTCAGGCCAGCGAGAGCACAGGGATCTGCCAGATACCCCAGCTCTGGGTTAAGTCTGAGATAACTGTCACCATTTGTAATCTTTCTACAATGCATCTATTAAAAGTTACTGCTTGTTCTTCCCATAGACACTAGGTGGCTGAAGATTGGACAGCATTCCAAATTGGTACAATGAGCCTTAAGACTTCTAACTAAAACAGGAATCTATCGGCCGAGTCTCGACGCACATTCTACGCTTATTCGGACGTGCCTACGGAAATATTACTCTCCATTTTTCTAAACTCTTGACAGGTGAGCATCTACTGCAAGGCTAATTTCGGATCAAGTCTAGAATAGGTATATATCCCTAGGTCTACAATCGCAACCAAGAGGGGAAAGCAATCTACCACTTTACAAGAACATCTTGAAAGCGAAGCGGGAAGCAATTCAGCCGTCTTACACGCCAAGTAGGCACATGATAGCCATGGAGAATCCTTTTTTCGTTCGATATGTGTGTCATCCAAAAAGCTAAAGTTACGACTTAGTCCTTTGTAACGGGGTATCCCCTGAAAGTAGTTGGTTCCGTTACAATGATTGCTGCAATTATGAATATTAGATTAATGGTTTGCCTTGCCTGTCGAAATAGTATAGTGTTAGTCTTGGAAATCTAGAATCTTCTAGACGCATTCGATCATGCCAGCACATTCACATGTACCTTCACCGCCTGAATGAGCTCTACTGAAGGGCAGTGAATTAAACGCTATAAGGTACATAACAACCAGTACTTCTTTTGCCTTTAAACTCGACCCGTCGAGTCTCCCACAGCTCAACAGCAAAGGAGATAACTATGCTGAATGGCGTGCCGCTTGGACCTTGGCTTTTCGCTTCGCTGAACTGTAGGACACCATTGACATCAAGCCACCAGTTGTTGCCGCCGCAGCAAGAAGAACAAACAGTTACTAATGCCCAGTAAAAAAGAACAATAATAAGGTTTTTGTTATGATTATGCCCCCTGTTCATGCCGACCATGTTACTGGTAATAGATTCCTTGTCCGCTCGCTAAGCGCGAGCAACCCCGCAAGATCGATTCGACCGAGATACGGCACACTCCACAATCTAACAGTTCAGGCAACTCACATCCATGAGATACAATGAAGATCACGATCTGATATAGCACCTCGACGCTTTCCACCGAGCATGGTCTCATCTAGAGTAACCATGGAGAACCTCAAGTGTATAGCGCTAGATATTTCAGTAGATACTTTGAGGAATTCGTATTCGACGCCCTATTTTTTATTATCCAGCACCCCAGCCGTAACTAAATTTGCTAATTATAGTTACATGTATTCTAATCTTCTACTGCCTCTACTGCCTCTACTGCC
Organism: Trichoderma hamatum GD12; assembly: GCA_000331835.2. Taxonomy (NCBI): domain Eukaryota; kingdom Fungi; phylum Ascomycota; class Sordariomycetes; order Hypocreales; family Hypocreaceae; genus Trichoderma; species Trichoderma hamatum. Next base: position 57,034 of record ANCB02000198.1, read on the forward strand.
TCTACTGCCTCTACTACTTTACTGCTTATATTATTTTTAAGTGTTATACATATATAACTAGGTATATATATATATATATAAATACAAGGATGAGTGGACTAGCCATCTAATTGAGTCAAAGCTGGGGTGCTATATAATAAACTGGGATGTTAAATACCAATTTTTTAGCTTTTATATCACCGTGCCCCTTTTCTATCACTATAACGGATCGTTGAGACTGATCACACTTGACATCCTTTTCTACACTCCACAAGCATCTACAACATTAATGTATTATATCCTGTCACACATCTAGCGACTTTTCTTTGTTATTTATCTTAATAAATGGATGATTCGTAGATCTCACATGGTTGGTCAAGGCAGACTTCTGCGCATCATGATGAGAATTAGACTCTTAGCATTGTCGTTTATTGAGCTGCGGTGTAAAGAGGACCATTTCGTCCGAGGTTGGAGAAGGCTCAGCCTTGGCTTGGATGAATCTATTATATACTATTAGTATATATAATAAAACTTACTAGAAGACAACATTGCTATAGACTGGGGAGAGATTAATAGAGAATAACAAAAGGAACTAAAGATAGGAGATCCAACTTGCGAGTAGAAAGGAGAGTGACTCAAAGATTAACAAAAAGAGAGTAGCTTGCAAATCGATCATAGATCTCTCGCAAGTACAACAAGTGGTGCGCTTTATCGCGAGCGGAAGAGCCCTTTTTTTTTTTTTCTTCTTCTAACCATAACAGAGGCAATATAGTATAATATTTATTATGCATACTTTTCTAAACAACTTCTCTTTTTCTTCTTTAAAGTATTATGCTTTGTTGTGTGATAAAAGAATGCTTTTGCTAACCTATGCCGGTTGTATTACTTGTGCTCAGAAACTACAAAACGAACAAAGTCAGATATTACCATCTACCATCTCCTTGGCCCACGTGCAAATGCTTATTGCGGATTGTGATTACCAATCGCCGCATTGAACTTGGTTTCAGTTACGCGGTCGAAGCGTCCAATATAAGAAGAAGCAAGACATTTTCATAAGCTGCCACCGACGGGAACTAGCGTTTACGGCAACAAGATTTGGGACAATCCGCGGATGGCTGCTATTACGTCTCCAGCATTACGTCAAAGCCGTCTCTAGCACTTGGCTCACCAAGACGTTACGGTCACTAAGACGTCTATTCGTCTAGTAGCTTCTGTAAGATAACTCACGAAACAGGATTGCACATGAATTATATGTAGGATAGTATCATGGTAAACTCAAAGCTGTGAACTTATCGGCCTGACTCTACCGGCGGAAGAACTATCGCTCCGTTAGAGTGCAAACTTACTTTGATCAAGACTGAAGGTGATGGCAAGCGAGGGGACTATGCTGCTTGAGAGTATAGCATGTCTACCGAGGTGAACCTGACTCACGACTACTTGGTCACATGCAACATTTTGCGTATCTTCAGCCAAAGATAGCGGAAATGCAAAACCATTTGAACCTTCATGAAACGCCTGAACGCGGGGGAGCTGCCACCAAGTGGCGTATGGCGTGTTACCGGCACGGCGGAAAGATTTGAGGTCCAGCTTGGGCAGGGCTTATACCCGAGTGCAGGTAAGCTGATGGGCTGTTTTTACTCAGCCCTACCTGATGAATAATAGCAATAGCAGCCATGTGGCGAAGAATTGTCTGGACTTATTAGGATGAAAGGTAGTGGGAAGTAGACAAAAGTCACTATTTGTTTTCGCTGCTTGGCTTGCAGAAGGATTGCCTTGTGAGGCTTGGACATGCAGAGTTGGGCGAATTGCTATACGCTTTTTTTTTTTGTTATTCTTCAGTGCGGTCTGGATCTATCGTCTGACATGAGATACGCTTAAGCAGTAAGCAATGTAAATTGCGGCTCAAGACTGCATTGCATTCATTATATTGGAGAAAGAGACCAGACTATCGGACAGACACGTCAAGCTGATAGGATCCAGCCACTATGCCAGTATACGTGTCCCAGTAACCGAGCGAAAAGCCATGGGCCAGTAAACTGTGCGCTTGCACACGTGTGAGCTGCGAATAAAAAAATGAGGCGTCGGCCAGCTGGGCATCACGTTACCAATATCTGCCCGCCTCATTCGTTGATTCGCGGCTTGGCTTGTTTTATTGGAGTACGGAAGGGTCGGGCGTGGCTTGGCCTTGGGACGAGCATCAGCCTCCCTGAGACCCTACATTTAGGCCACACACATGGGCGGGATTTCAGGGTTCAAAGGGGTCTACATGCAGCCTGACGTGTTGCTGAGAATCTCAAGAGGCGATTGTGATTGAAACGGCTCGATCGGAACCGTCGTACCGATCCAGAAAATCGGGATGGCCGTCGAACAGGTTGAAATTGTAAGGGCCGTTGGGCATCCGAGCGATCCTCATGCGAGGGGCTCTGACGTTTTGAGAATAAGAAACGTGCCCTGGAAACTACAGGCTAATGGTTTCTCTTTTTGCCAGGGCGGGAGGCTTGTTGCATAGCATTGCCTCCTCGGATGTGTCATGACTGTTTCGTTTCATCATTGGCAACTTGATGCTAGTATGGGCTATGGAAGTGGCAGTCTTGGCAGTTTATCTTGGCAGTTTAACAGCACGGTTGCAACAAGAGACTAGACATCAGCTAAGCTTGACAGACTCAATTAAACTGGAGAATTGGCTACGCGATCCCAGGCATCCAAGCTCGGATCCCGACACGAAAGAGTCCACTTGGAAAGCTTCAAAGGCCCCTCCCGCGTGCATCCGGGCCCTCACATGATTCTTTCTCCTCTTATCAAATGTCAATAGCCCAGCATAGCATAGCAAGAGCAGCCACGATTCAAGCTTCAAAAGCTTGTCCAGCGCTCAGCTCAGCGTCTAGATTTGCACAGCTTACTTAAGCCGGGTGTCCGACGCCGGCTTCGCTGTCGATTCGAGCTGCGTTGTGCCCATATGATGACTTCCTGAAGAGGGAAATCCGCTGTGATTAGTGTGTAGATGGAGATGATGCAAACGGCAGTTGATCAGCAGTGACTGGCCCCCCCGCTCCGGTTATTCATGCTTCTTATTTTGTCGCTTAATGCTCTTTAAAGTGAGTGTGTGAAGGAAATCTCAGTCTTGTTTGGGTTGCAGGGGTCTGCGATTGGCCCCGATTGGAGAGCGAATGTCTCAGTCGGCTGTTTACGTCTCCACGGCCGCTCGGATTAGTTGAGCGTAGATGCGATCCTCGGAAGATGGAGATGTAAGATGCGAGCAAGTGTATGGGCAGAGTATGCATGAGTCCGCCGCGTTATGAGACAAATACATTGAGAGTACAGCTGCCTGTCAGTAGGGAGCACTACAACAAAGGTGATCATGTGGTGGCATAGTGAAGAGTGCTTTTCCTCGGTTATTTCTCGTAATTTCATCTCGAATCGCATCTACGACGGCCTCACCGCGGGATCTGACTTGCGGCCGGTTGATGCGGCAGAGTAGGGAGGCATATTCGCGCTCATCAAGGTCGTATGATGGCCTTCCCTCCCTCCCGCTGGGTTGCGGAATATTGCTCGTCCATCACGACCGAGTCACACACACTCTCTCGTGGTGACCCGTGAAAACTTTTTCACGATAGGAGAATTAATCGTGGAAGCCAAGCAAAGACGTCAACTATTTCCGCGATGCTTCAAGGATCCACGGGAATCAACCCCCCCTGGTCGCCTGGGTCACGTCGTCCTATCCACGGGCCCTCACCTCATCCTTGCACCAATGTCGACAGATCGAGCTTCTCTTCTGGATACCTCCTCTGAGTGCTGGCGATGATGGTGTGGTGGCCCCATTCGGCGACCGCTTTTTTCAGCCGTCGTGTCGTCTCTCGTCGTCTCGATGCGACTCTGCTACAACTATGCATCCCATCCCGGCCCAGCAAATGCCGTCCGGTCTGAAACGGCGTCGGCACTTGGGGGTCACATCTGGCGCTTGCAAGCTCTTGAATGAGTCGAAACCCTTGCTTGGTCTGGCGTTGGGCACTGGTGACTCGACGGAGCATCCATTTTTAGTCACGCATTCTTCACTTTTGTAAATTAATTCCCTGGACACCGAGCCAATTGGCGATTGCCGTGACGACGCCAGCCCGTTTTTGCTTGTGCTTGTGCCGCCTCAGAAGAATTTTCTTCTCACTTCCTTTCTTCTTTTTTTCCGTTTTGCTTCTTCTCTTTGGCCGATGCTTTGTATTAGTCTCTGCCTTCTTGCCCCTCTGGGCGAGGTATGTAATGCGAGGCGAGCCCTACGAAACAAGGCGGGCCAGGGATCCCGGAACAGGGCATCTGTCGAATAAAGGGAAAAACTCGCCCAGCAGCGTGTTGTTTTGTGTGCCTTGAAATGGCTTGCGATGCTAGTCAAGGGGCACAGGAACGTGAACGACGCAAGTAGTCAAGTGTGGTGGAATTCACAACCCAGCAGCTGAAGCCATGGGCTCCAGTGTGCAAACTTTTTTGCCCAGAATGAATCCAATTTTCTCTCATTGTTGGCGATGACTCCTTTTTTTAGAATTTTTTCCTCATTCGTAGCCATGTTCAGCGCGTAGAGGATAATACGAAGGCAGCTACTGCAGGCCAATTAACGGAGGGTACATGCGGCTACTCTGTGGCTACAACGTCTTAGTCGATGCCCGCGTTGCCCATCTGAGGTTGGCATGACTCTGGCCAGCCACGTATTCAAGCTTCAAGCCAGCCCAGCTGCGCGCAGTTCCGGCATCGACATCGGGCCCCACCGCGGTGGTGAACTGAGACAGCCATCCTGGATCGACGTCAGGCAAGCCAGGGCGGATCATGCTGAGCTCTTGTGCCTCGTCCCTTTTTGGCAGGGCGACGCTGCCGTGTATGCGTATAAGTCGAGGGCCGGGCCCCTCACCACCTCTTCTGCTCCTCGCTGCTCCTCTGCGTGATCCATTCAAACCGTCCAAGTGGTCTGATTGTAGACTATAATAATCGGCCTTGATCCGATTCTCAGAGCTGGCACATCTTCTTCTCACTTCTCTGCACTCTTGCCGTTGCTAGTGTTGCTACCGCGTAACTGGGCGCATAAACACCGAACGATAGCCATCACACGCCGGATTCTGCAAAAAGCCTGCCGATCCGCCACACATACACGCAGCTTTTAAGCATACAATGCGCCGAAGCTCTTCGTCTTCATCAATCAGCTCTCAGTGGTCCACCTTCAGCGACGACCTTGAAATCGGCCAGCTAAACTTCATCATCCCGGTTAACACCACTACAACCGCTGCCACCACAATCACTACAGCTACTGCTACAACCACCAGCAACTCTTCCATCATCTCTACTTCATCTGCTGCCATTTCCGTTACAGCAGCTTCAATCGAAGATATGAACATGTCAGAGAGTCGCCCTTCTTCCGCCGGATACGAGCGGAGCCGCCAGGGAAGCACAAGCTCTATGCGCAGCTGCGGCGGAATGAGCCCCGACGCAACCAAGGAGCTGTGGAAGACTATGCTGGAGCTACAAGATCGATATGGGTGCTATACTTCAGCGAGAATGGATCTGGCTGTTGCATCTGGAGATATTGCTCTCTCTCTAATGCGTAAGTTATCACAGTCGATTTAGTGGGCAAATTTAGTAACTAACACTCGAAATTTGTAGCAAATCCGTTTATCCTCGACACACTCAACGACTCTGTTGTCGATCTGCCCGATGAGGGCTGGGACATGCTCAATCGCTGCCTCCAACAAAGGCATTAAACTCACCGCTTGATCCGATACACACCACAAATTGCCATCATCACAAAATCGCACTTGTCTTTAATCGAACGATCGCGATGGATGAGGACCATAACGACGGGGTATTCTTTTTTTTTTCTCCGATTTAAACGAGAGGCGTTTGGGACGGATAAAATATTACTGGATGAAGCGCTGGATCATTTGCTTTTTTCTCTTTCTCATTACTACGATTCTATTCTCCTTCTTTTTCTTTGTTACACATTAAGATTTCAAGATACCCTGTCCTCATTTACATATAATATGTACTGCAGCTCAGATTGAGGCCTCTGCGCTTACATAGCTCATAACGTACATTTTGCTCTACTTCAACAATACAACTACTACTAGATAAAAAAAATTATCATAAATTAATAACATACGTGTCTCATAATCAGGTGATGACGATATCTCTGATGCTAATGTTACAATGCATATATGTGTGTTGCATTTGGCCAAGTCATTCATGCCCATCACAGCGTCTCATTCAAAAGTGGATGCACCGTATAGCCCATCGCCCTAGTTTGGAACTTCATGCTCTCCAGTACTTTCGCCTTCACCTCTTCATCCTCAATGTCGATGCCTTCAAAAATGCTATGCGTTGCCCTGAAGTTGTAATTCTTGAGGATCACCCACATCTTGTGTATCACGTCTGCACTCAGCGGGATGAAATTTGGGATGCTCCACAGGAATGAAAATGAAGTCAGACCAGGCGGCTTCTCTCGTTTGGCTCCCAGGGCGTCTATATCCCACTTGCCCAGGCCTGCTGCAGTTGTCATGAGCGTGTCTGCGATGAATAACCGTCCGTCAAACAGCAGCACCGAGGAACCCGGGAAATGCCCGCCCAGCTTGATAGCCTTGACGCCAGGTATGATTTCAGTCTCAGTTTCCGTGAGAGCCTTGCGATGGGCTGACGGTGTCGTCGTCCAGTGTATATCCTCGGATGAAATATACACTGGGCATTGAAACGCTCTCGCCCACTGTATATGCGAGCTATAGAAATGAGGATGGCTGACAACAATGGCTTTGAGGCCTCCCAGCTCATTCACCTTGTTTATCGTCTCCGTGTCTATATATGAGATGCAGTCCCATAGAACATTGCCCTCTGGTGTGCGAATCAACATGGCGCGCTGGCCGATGGCGACTTTCGGACAAGTGTGGATGGAAATGATGCGCTCATCGTGATCATAGGTGTTGAACTTATTATGGTGATCCGAATCGCGAAGCTCCGCCATTGTTGTGAAAGATTGACCCGACGGAGGGACATACTGGCGAGGATCGTCACAGACGTGGCATGTTTTGACGGCAGAGCGATCAGCAGTTGGGAACTGCGTGCCGCAGGTATGGCAAATCAGCCACGAGGAGGACTCGGCATCGTCGTAGGGCTCTGGAGCGGGATTCATGATATTGATGCTGATGTCGATGCTGGCAGTTGGTGATGGTGAAGCTAGTGGCGATGCCCGATGGCCTGTTACAGCTCCAAGGGCGCGCGGGGTTGGAGAATAGACTTTGCCGGGCTGGAGGGTTTGAGCCGCTGCTATCCCTGGATCTGAGACCATTTGCGGATGGAATCGATTTTATTACACATTGCAATAAGCTTTGTGGTTTGATTTGCTGGTCGACACGGCAAAATGAGACAAGTGGTGCTGTCGTATGGCTCGTGTTGCTGCAGTCTAAACGCGGGTGCTTGGCTGCCTATTTGCCCTCTAAATTAGCTGCCAGTGACTCAATGCTGAATTAATTAACGTAGTTCTTACTCATTAGTGACTTAGCATGTTGATTTTCACTGATTGAGTGAATGAAGATTCTGTCGCGGAGTATCGCCATCTCTGATGTCATCGACGAACACGGCAGACTCGCTGCTCTCGGATGTAACGAACAATTCCGAGGCTCGAGAAATGACGCCGAAGTGCAGATCGGGATGATTGAAGAGCCTCATATACATGAATAGTGAAGATTCTATTGCTTTTTCTCGTGTTTGAGGGGTCTCGGATCTCGCTTCAGCGGCAACGGCGCATGCCTGGGGCTACATGTGATAGGCGCAGATCATTTCGTCTGCCGAGCTGTCAGTCGAGTTGGAGGAGCCACAGCGAAGATCCGTCTCGATTGGGCACTATTTTAAGACACGCGATGCAGCTTTGACTTCGTATAAACTGGCATGAAATCCAGTCGGCTTTTTTGGCTGTTGCAATTGGAGGAATAGAGATATGGCGTAGATGTGAATCTCCGCCGGACGAAACTTTGGAACTTGCATCACCACTTTAGAGCTAAGCTTACTTTCAATTGCGACAACGTAGCTGCATTTTTGGAAAATTGTTATTTGCCGATGCTTTAAATCCGCAAAGTCCTTATCTCCGTTTAATTTGATGAGATTCGGATCGATGCTCTCGCTTTTAGCCGTCTAACAAGTTGAATCGGATTGGCTGGTGGTTGGTGGACAGAATGTCTTTCGTCCGCGGACCAAATTTTCGGATCTCAATTCTATTTTTGAATGCTTAGGCTCTACTTATCATATATAACACTCGACTCTCACGGACAATTCGTCCGTTAAATGTGACAGTTCATACTAATCATTTGGCTCAATGAAGGGCGTAACCAAAGATCAAGTTAAGAAGGTAGCCGAATAGAATATCACAATTGATTACGAATTATGACAAGAATATAAAATAAAGCCCTTCTCATTGTCTCAAATCGCTATTATCATCCTAATTGACATTGTATCTACGTTTTCTACCATCATAGCTCAGCCTGTTAAAATAAGTACAATGCCTCAAACAGTCTGGCTCGTCACCGGCACCACTTCCGGCATTGGCGCTGCTCTAGTTGACTGCATTATTTCTCGCGGGGACAAAATCATTGCCTCTGGAAGAAATGCCGAAAAGAAGCTCGTCCACCTCAAGTCCGATAATGTTGCTTTGCTGGAACTCGATGTCGGGGCCGGAAAGTCAGTTGTGGAAGCACAGGTGAAGAAAGCGTGGGAGATTTTCGGCCATATTGATGTTCTGATCAATAATGCTGGTATATCTGGATTCAAGACTGCAGAGGATGCCGAGTAAGTGCTTTTCTATTATAAATTCCATTTCTTTGTCACTTTGCTAATTAAACTGCCTACAAAGCGACGACTTTGTCAATCATCTATTCCAGGTCAACGTCTTTGGCCAGCTGCACACGTCCCAGGCCATCTTACCATTCTTCCGCGCGCAAGGCCACGGCACCATCTCATTCACTTCTTCAGGCTGTGCTTGGGCGGGTCTCCCTTTCCTGGGGCACTACTGTATGACTAAAGCTGCTCTGAGCTCATTCGCCGAGAGTTTGCACAGAGAGGTTTCTCATCTGGGCATCAATTGCGTTGCTTTCGATATTGGCGGCTTTCCAACTCGTCTCGCACAGCCCCGTGAAGAAGATGAAGGTGCTACTTCCGTGAAAACAAAATCTAGCTCTGCTCTTGCATCCCCTGTATCTGAACCATATGCAGACATCTTTGGACAGTACATTGGACTCTTCGTACCGGATCATTCGTGGGTTACTCCCGGCGATCCTAACAAAGCAGCATCCACAATGGTGGACGTTATCCAGCGTCAGGGCGCTGCAGCAGGCCGCCCTTGGGCGACGCGCGTTGTTTTGGGATCAGACTGCTTAACTTATGCAACTAAAAGGCGAGGAGAAGAAATGGAGCTTTTAGAGAAATGGAAAGATGTCAGCGTCAGCACTGATGCAAAGAAATTTGTCCTCAAGCCAGAGTATGAAAAGTATATTGTCGTTACCGGAGTAGAGTAATTCAAGAGCTTTTGCTAGGCGAACAAGGGATATAAACGCTTTGACATTGTAGTATAATATTTTTTAGTTTAGAATAATAGATACATGTTATTTGCTTTTACATCATAAAATATGTTTCAATTTACTTTCGCTCAGCAATCGCCGCCTTGATTTCCTCCTCGAATCCCCTTTCCCAGTCTGCCTCTCCCTTCACCGGCTTCCAACCCAGCAGTTCAGTCGCCAGCACCGCATTGGTAACTGATCTTGAAGCGAATCCCAGCTCCAAGAACTGGTAGTTTCCATTGGGAGTATCGTCTGTGATCTCTTGCAGCCCAATGGGTCGTGCCTTGTCCTCCTTCAGCACGCCGGCAGCAAATCCTGCCTTGGCGAGTCCGTGAGAAAGGTCCTTCCAGGCATGGCGTCCGTTGCCAGCAAAGTAAATGCCCTTTTGACCAAAGGGAATGTTCTCTCCGGCAAAGAGCTTCTCCAGGACAAGCTCATATACCTTTGCGGTATCATCGATGTGAGCGTGGTCCCAAATCCCAGCGCCTTCGCCGATGTACTCGGCAAATCCATTCTTGACTGCTCGTCGAGCCAGGAATGGTACCTGGATGGAGCGCTTGTTGAATGCGCCAGTACCATTGCCATAAATGGTGGGTGACATGATGATATAAGTCGGCACGCCGAATTCCTCGCCAGCCTGAACGGTGGCCACATCACCTGTACGCTGAGAGTAAGGGTCGTGTGCCTCACGCTTCAGCTCGTACTCGTGGATGTTCTGAGTCTTGTCGTTGAACTCAAAGGGAGCATCTTCCTGGGTGTAGACTTTGCTAACGGGTCGGTTGCCGATACTTGAAGTTCCGGATGTCTGTACAAACAGAGGTTAGTATTTACAGCTTATAAAGAACTAGACACTATAACCACTTACGTGGATGAACCAGACTGGTTCGCCGGTAGTCTTCTTTCTCTCCGCCAGTCCCTCGATAAGAGATCTCGCGCCAATCGCTCTCGCAGCACTGGCGGTGTTGATGATGATGTCATGCTCGCTCGCTGCCTTCTTCAAAAGCTCTACATCCTCGTCGAGGCTCTGGAAAATGATTGGCGTCATGCCTTGAGACTTGTAGTACTCGGCATGCTCAGGCTTTCGAACGAGAACGGAGTAGGAAAAGTTCTTGATGTCGGGATGGGTTGAGTTTTGGAGAAGGGTGAGGACAGAGCCACCACTGTAATACAATGTCAGCACTGCTTGTTATTCAGTTGTTGGTGGGCTGATAAGACTTACATGTAGCCTGTTGCACCGGTGAAGAGGACCTTCTTGGGAGCCATTGTTTTTAGGGTGTTAATTATGGTAAAGATGTGATGAAAGGTAAGAGCTTGATTGAATGATTGCCAACTTGTTCAAATTGCTTGTACTGATAGCATGAAACAGATTTCTATTTCTTCGCCAAGTGGCCCTCTATTTATACAAGTAGCTTCACAGCGTAAAACTCCAATCAACAACGAATCCCTAGTCTGAAACACTTTGCTCAATTATTAATTCATGATCTCATTCTTGATCTCAGCTCTATTCCCATGCCTCCACAACCCACCACCCCTTCCATTAAGCTTAGTCGCTAATTGCAAACTCCCTCCCAACAGACAGCCAAAGTGCGGACAAACCTGCCACGAGCTGGCCCTCCTGGTGGAGCAAGCCACTTCGATTGACTTTTGATTGGATCCACCGCAACTGACGGGAGCGGCAGACCAACCCCAATTGAGGCTCTCTAGAGTGCTTATGCTGAGTAATGGCGCATTGAGGCGTATCAGGGCGTAGCAAAAGCGCGGCCAAAGTTGCTTCACTTGCATTTGACCCTGTACTTGCCGATTTAGAACCGATCTCGGGTTTTTTCTCACAGCTGGGGCGCACTTTGGGTCGCTGCGCCCAATTCAAACGCAAGAAACAGGAGACGGTAATATTATTAATGTCGCAATCATTACAAATGCTGTCTATGGGGAAAGAAAAAAAATTTGTTAAGGAAATTTACCGGAATAGCTTGAAATAAGCAACTAAAATCATCGTGGTCTTCTTGTTTCTATCCTTGGCCCACATATACCGAATACTAGCAAATAGTAGTTGCGCCCCTCGACTAGCCAGTTTCCCATACTTCAGGTAAATGGTAATATATAGGAAATAGTAGTTGAAGCAGTAGAAATGCGTAATCCCTGAGACATATCGCTAGTGCTTGTAAATTCTCTATGTTTGGCTGCTCGCTATCACGCAATTAACTCTATACAAGGCAACATGGCATTCAATCATCAACACGCTTCCCACATCTGATGACCCATGGCAATCAGTCGGTTGAACAGCTCGTCGCGAATTATAACGGCTGTCAAGTGATGCTCCTTTCCGTCTTTTGTCCTCACAACTAGTCCATCCACAACTTCTCTCTGTGTCGCCCACCCGACGACAATCTTGCTCTTCCATCCTAACCCCCCGACCTTCTTCAGCTGGCTAATATCTTCAATGGCAACTGTCCACGCCGGGTTGACGTCTTCAATCTTGGAGGTCCAGCTTAGCGCAGGGCTTGTGGCCGTTGCGGTGATATATGCATGGCCCTTTTTGCCGCCACATCGTGCGGGGAAGCAGACTGGGCCAGATGGAGGGTCGTCAACTGGTCGTTTGTTCACGACGCCCAGTCGATTTCGCGCCTGAGAAACGCCAACAGCGGCTTTGGCTCTGTCGGCGGTGAGAGCCGTTTCAACGCCTCCCTTTGCAGTGCCTTTCAGGAAGTTGACGATACGATGCGAACGTTTGGGCTTTCGCTGTTGGCTGTCGTCTTTGACTTCTTTCGCGTGGTCCAAGTCGGGATGTAGCGCTTCTCTCGCTTCTTCGTCCGTGACACCTACTTACCGCCGTATTATTAGTACATTCTTCAGTATGGGAATACATCCAAAAGCGAAAAACTCGTACCTAAATAATCTACTTGTTCCGCAGCTTCTGGATCAATCTTGACCGGAGGTGGCGCATCGGAAGATGGTGGTGGAGGAATTGGCACCTTGTTCCTCTCGCCAACACGTAGCAGGGTAACTGCAAGCTGTGCATTGGTTGGTATGCCTCGCAGAATCGTATTTCGCAATTCGATGAATTTTTGCCATCTTGGATATCTGCGATTGACATATTGTAGCGCTGGTGCAATGACGGGATCGCCAAAAAAGAGAAACCCGGCGCCAAATGCGATGCCTTTTAGTAGCACATATGAGGATACAAAGAAAGATAGTAGCAACGGCGGCAAAAGGCACGCAGCCAAGGCCATTCTTGGCCGCTCAACAGGGAATGGAGGCGTTGGACTCAGGGCATTGCCAAACCGCTCCCAGGTATCAACCACTTCTGAAATCATGTGCATGATGGGCCCCGTTCTGGTCCAGACAATGTTGGAAACAGGCTTCTTTGTCCTGTCGTGCTCTGTATCTATCTCTTTTCCATCTGCAGCATCCTTGGCAGTTGATATGTCTGCAGTGATGTTTGTGGGGTCTGGAGCCGTGTTGTCGTCGTGAGGGTCGCCTTGAGGGTGCTTCCCTGCACTCGTGCTGATGACTACCTATACACGATTCGAGCGTCAGCAGCTATTCTGTCATTGCACAATTAAAAGAAAACTATCAAAACTGCTTACACCAGCACATACCGATGCGATGCTATTGACAAAACTATGCGCCTCTTGTTCAACGCCTTCACCTTCGTGCTTTTCGGGAGCGCCGGTGATGGTATCATCAGATGCGAGGACTCCTGACGGCGGTTTTTGTACGCCTCCTGTTTTGGAGTCCACAATTGACGGCGGTACAGGAGGAAAACAGGTGGTTCGCGCCGGTGGACAGGCGATCAATGCCATGAGAAACGCGATTCCGACGGGTACCAACAAGTCGAACAACCACGCAATGCCATAAACTGCCAGAAACACCGCCGTTCTCTTTGTTTCTCTCCACGATCGAAGACGTACAATGTGCTTCCATAGAGAAACCACAGATACGACAATCGTCATATAAAGGCGTTCTAGCTGCGCGCGCAGCTTTTCCGGAGAAAATACATCGTTCTCCGCAATGTTCATGTCCAAATCGGCCAGCGGAACCGTGTCGATGCTCTTCACCTCGAAGATCTGCTTGTTAAATCGCCGTATCAAAACCCACAGCTCTTCATTTCCCAAGCCGCCAACCACCGGCTGCGGAACCTGATGCAGCTCTTTGTTCCATCCAATATTCTTCACCTCGATCTCATCGTGCTCGATTTGGCTGGCGCCCTTGTTCTCGGCATCAGCTTGGATGCTTTCTTCGGCAAGGGCATGGCTGGCGGTGGGTACTTCTTCTTCATAGCTTTCGATTATATCAGGCTCGCTGCTAAAGGCAGAGATGGATGAGCCGCTATTCTGGTCGGAAGCCTCCATTGCAGACTACAGTTGATCATGGATTCGTGTTCGAGGCTGTCACCACTGAGGACAGCTGAAGAAAATACAAGCTCAGGGCAGCTCCCACCATCTTGTATCTACATATTAGTTAATCTGTGCCCGTATCCGCATTTATCAAACTTGCCGCCGACGTCAGATCTTGAGATCTTTCTATCGCCAGTTGTTGGTATTTGTTTTGGTTGACGTCACTGAATGTCTATGTAGGACCAAGGTGGTAATTGATCTGCGGTACTAGGAAAGCCAGGCACATCTCGTAATCCACACGCTACTCTTGCACGCGCTGTTATTGCACTCATAAACATATCATTTCTATTATTTTTCCTTGCGGATAGTTTTCATATTGCTTATACTGCTTTTAATTTTAGTATCGTGCCCATGTTGCGCGTATACTTGCAGTTTGGCGGTCCTACTTTTTTCGCTCTCCATCAATTCGAAGCCGAAACAAACCAGAGGAGCGTAATTGAGTGAATACATATGGAGAAAATTTTAATAATAGAGTGTTAAATGATAGGAAAAATTGATACCCATGTGATATGCGCTTCTTTGAGCAAAATTGCCGGGAGCTACAAGAAGCAGCTCTCTGTATAAGAGCGCACAGTGCAGGATATTAAAAGTCTGCCGTGAAATGGATAAAATATCTCAAAAATAAATTCCAATGTCATATATTAGCGAGTCATTTAATTTTATAATTCTTGCTGCTCATTACGGAGCAATGGATTCGATTAAAGTTGGCCAACATTCCAATCCTCTGACGCGAACAGTCATTGACATGTAAAAGCCTTCAGCATCTCATATGTAGCCACAAAGCGCCTCCCAATAATGATATGGAACTATTTTTCGAAGATAAAGTCACGGCCCAAATTCTGCTTCAAGCCTGCCATTGTTCCTATCTAGATACGTGGAGGGACGCTTGAGATCCCAAGACTCGCGCCATATACGATAGAGAACCATGAATTTTCTTAAGAGCTGCGATGCCCTCTAAAAAGGCAGCGGCCAGCTCTTGCTGCCAAAAAAAAAAAATTCCCAGGGCATCCGCTCATAGTATTTAGGCAGCGCTCTCCTCTCGCAAAAAGTGTGGTAGATCCCGTGAGACATGGCCAGGATCGCAGCGTCAACAAACCACCCTGCATAAAGCTTTGGGGGATTCACTGTAAGCGAGCATGATGCTACTTCATCCGTAGAGTTCAAGCTGTGTCATAATACTATTTCTTTTCTTTTTCCTTTTAGCCCAGGTGATTGCGGCCACGGTATGGTGGCCTATTTCGCTTGATTTAAAGACGATGTTTTTACCACAGCCATATACACCTAGACATGGTGGCAGTACGGTTAATATTTAGTAAGCCCTGACATAAGCCGCAGGCACGTTTGGTAAGATCAAAAAGCAGTGCTACTATCCGAGTGCTAGCATGCGAAACTGCGGTTGCTGGTATTGGGGCAGTCTTGCGAGATCTGATCAAATAACCTAATCTGAGAACGTTAATAGATCTGACTGCTCGTATCTGAGAGGGGGGTGTCAGAGCCGGAAAGTCGGTTAAAGTGAAACAGGGTCTCGCGCGAGTGGAGCGAATCCCCGACGGCAACTGAGGAGAAACCAAGGCTCTGAGAGGTCACGGTCCACCATAGTCGCTTAACTTTGGAATATAGTCTGCTACTTCAGAGATGGCAAAAAATAATACTGTTCCCAAGTATCCCAATGAGAAAATAGTTAGTGCTTTGACACCCTGTCAGCCGCTCGCAAAGGGTTGACTAGTCCAATGAGGTAGATACCTCTTACTACGCGCCGAGCTGAGGCATCCAAGACATATCTGTGGAAGGAAAGAGAAAACAATAGAAGAATAGATACGTACAACTTTGTAGAAAAAGCTAATTTACTTTAAAATTATGCTCAATGAATGAATCAATTGTGAACGCAGCAGATCTATGCTGTAGGGCTGGATCTAGACAAGAAGTGGAGGCCCGCAATTGCTTCCACACCAGGCCACGCTCTTGAAAGTAGAAAACAGCGCCTTGGATTGTGCGGCTACTCGTTTACTGACTATTCAGATATTTCACATACAAAATTACGGATTGTTTACATTTTTTAGCATCGTTTTTGGTCGAAAATATACTGTACGTCTGCAGTGCCGGCTTAGGCATCAAGTAACTTGCGGGTTGGGCAGCAGGATCACTTGAGCGAGAACAAGAGGAAAAAGCAAAAAGACATGATACTGTAGTATTTCCCCAAGGGCAAGAATTTTTTTGCTAGATCAGTAAGACAATGATCCATATAGTGTACTTCAACAGAGGATGAGGAGATGCGTACACCTGCTCATTAATAGACAAGCCGGAAGCCTTCCGCGACACAAGTTATGACAGTGGAGTGTATTGGCCAGTAATGCAATGCTTATAAGATCAACGCGTGCATGTAACATGCTCTTATCGATAGCTTGTGCTGCTTGAAGCCATCTACCTACAAAGTACATATATACACCAAGTCCTATTTCGCGCGGCCAGCGATATACCTATTGCTTCATAAAGATATAGTGCATTTGTACTTCGAATTATACTTTCTCTATTGCAGTCTCTCGTATTTGCCCAAGACATTACAAAACAGCATGGATATTTAGCTTAAACCTATAGGTCTCTTTTTCAACTAGTTCGTATGTCAATGTACTCCACCAGTACGCCCAAAGAGCTTTTTGAGACAGGAAATTCACGAATGTTCAGCTTTTAGGGGGGATAAATTCAATTTTTCTAGTGATAAATATGTTTCTTCTACTTTCTTTTCTTTTTTTGTGGGATTTGTGCATTGGCATCCTAGACATGAGTCGCTTGCACCAGTCACAGCGATTTCTCGACGAGCGGCGTACGCCTGTTGTCGAGAGGGACCACTTTGTGGGCGGCGTACGCCTCTCGTCGAGAATTGCACTTCATTCGACTCTCGACGGGCAGCGTACGATGTGAGACAATGGGAAAAAATGCTTTTTCAGAGACTATTCCCAGGGATGGCTTTGCTGGTGACTCGTAGATGGCAGGTTCGTCTGCTGTGTAATCTAAGATGGAGAATCAATATCAAGAATTTTATCCATTCAGTAGAGAGCCTGAGGTTCAGGAGGATTTTAGGAACTACCTCCAAGGAAGCACGAACAAGAAGCATATATCCACAGAGAGGAAGCATAGTCTGATCCAATGGCTTGGCAAGAACGCGCCAAAGCCCCAGACTCAGAAGGATTACTCGCTGCGAAACTACGCCACCAAGACTTATAAATGGGACAGCGACAGGCATATCCTCTGGGGTATCGGAAAGAGTGAAAAGGAAAAGGGTGGGAAGAGTACCAAGAGTAAAAAGGGTGGGAAGGGTAGAAAGGGTAGCAAGGGTGGAAAATGCCAGGATAGGGTGGTTGTTACTGAAGATGAGATCTTGAATGTGGTGGAACAAATCCACATGTCGAATGATCATGGAGGGTGGGATGCCACCTGGGATGAGGTCAACAGCAAATATTGTGGGATTGTGAGGTCAGATGTCATCTTCCTTCTGAAGAGGTGTTACATCTGCCAGTTAAACCCTCGCAAACATTCCAGAAGGAACGAGGCTCCTGATGAGGCCCCTGCTTCAAGTTCATCTCTCCCAACGCCATCGTCGGAATCGCAATCCTCTCAGGAAGAACCACAGTTCTATGAGCAGCAAACCGCTGAGCACCAAGATATCGATCAAATCCTTGACCAGATCTCTCAGCAAACATACGACTTCAACTTTGGGAGTGATAACTATCAATATGGCAGTTTTGAAGGCCTGGACCAGCTCTGGAGCGAAGAAGTGCCCGATGCCGAGATGACTGACATCGATCCTTCTTTACTCAACAACAACTTCCAGGAATTCATGTATACTTACCCACCCCCTGAAGAGGCTTCGGGCAGCGACACTTACCCCTACGACTTCGATTTCATGCAGCACTCTGTGTAACCGACCTCAGAGCTGCCCCTATACGTCGATGAAAGGGGGTTGCCAGGGTGAAGATGGTGTTGTGGAGGAAGTCGAGCATTTTTGTGGCGTTTTGGCCAAGTTTTGGCTTCATGGAGCATCTGATAAGTCAATACATCCATATCCCAGAATTGTTCTCTGGTTGATTTTGGGGAGGGGTGGGAAAAAGGTTGCGACTGCTTTTGTGCTTTTTTTGTGTGTTTTTGGGTTTGTGTGTTAGCATAACTAAGGTTACCAGACTGTCAGACTGTTACTGAATTGGACTTTTGTTTTATTTTATCATCACGATGCCCTTGTGTTTGTCGTCTGTGATGGAGATGTTGTTTTCCTTTGTTGGACCAGTGCTAAGACTGTACTAGGTTTTTCTCGTCAATCTGTGGCATCTTACCTCGTACCCATAGGGGATGTAATCTAAAGACTGCAAGCACTCAGCGTGGTGCATGCTGACATGCTATCCAAGAGCAAAGAATATAAGAAGAAGTTGAAAGATGAGAAACAAAAGAAGAGAAGGGGGAAAAAAAATAAGGAAAGAAGAGAGCTTGGGGTCCTCCAAGCAATAAATAGTCGGGTGACCATGTTCTAAAGTGGCGGTGTCCGTTACCAACTTTACGACAGGCGTACGCCTGTCGTCAAGTGTGTCAGAAGTGGTATGCCACTCCCTCTTGTTATCAACCATTGGGTGGGAAAGAGGATGACCAGAACGTAGTAGCAAATAGAGGGTGGAGTGAGCAGGGGTTTTGACAGACATGGGTAGATGATATCAAAAGCGGATGCTGAAGAAAGAAGGCCCACGAGGATTATTCTGACAGAAACGAGGCCTTGGTACTCGTATATCTCTCTCACAATGTTCCCACCCTAAGCCATGTGACTCAAGGGCGGGCAGAGCGCTCTGGCCAGCATGATACGTATCGATGGCGCTCTATCGATATTACTGGTGAGGGCTTGGAATAGTTACACAAACCCTTGGTTGTGTGTAACTTGACATCTCACAAAGACCTAGTCTAGGAGGGTGGGCCATCAGACACCCCTACACGGAATTCACGGGAACGAAATACGAAAATTCAGGCAGATATTTTACGCACTTTTTGAAAATACTTATCTACTATTCCTACATGATGTCAATTGTTTTTTCAAAGACAAGAATAGCTAGCTTTCTTTGCTATTTCAAGATTTTACATCTCAGGAAGCTAAAAGAAATCGGGGGTTTGAAGAGTTTACAGAGTGATACGCATGTCGCATATGATATTGCTCCCTAACGTTGTCATTTTGTTGTGGATATGATATTGATATGATGTTGTAGAATTACTTTGGTTTCTATTGGTCTAAAGATTTGTTGGCAACATCATATGAACCAACCAGAGCCTGAACTGAGACTACTATGCAATGGTACCCATGTCCCTCGATATTGATATCACATCAGCCCAAGAGGTTAAGGCGCCACTAGCTATCCAAATATTCATATAGCGCTTTGTAGCCGGTTAATAATTTCAAAAGATGCTAAGTATTAATCATGTGGATTTAATTCCCTTTTGATTTTGGAACAAATGCACCATTTCTTCCAACTGAGCCTCATCAACGGGAGATAGCCAGTCAGTATTGATAATTGTGTTGAGTATCAATACACTCCACTCTAATCAGCCGACAGCCCTTTGTAGACTACTGGTGATTACTGGCCTAACGTTGGGCTAACACGAAAAATCGCACTTATCAGGTTTATTCAGGTGAATGATCTCTGACTTTTATTGACAATTGAGAGAAGAAAACCATAGCTAACAATGTAAAGGCTAATAGAAGCAAAATGATACGAATATAATCTCAAAATTTGCAGCAGAAAGAGAAAGATGACTAAGCCAAACACGAAAGTGAATATCGCGTGCAAGTGAACGTAAAGTGAATATCGGATGAAAACGAGTATCTACCAGATTCGTTGACCATGCCCCTCTCTCATTTTTCTTCGCCACGTCTACTCTCTCTATGATCTACCTCAATCTTGATTCTATCTTGCATTTTATTTTCACGTCTAATATATATGCACCGCAGCTATGGCTAATTTTTACATCGATATCGATCCGGATGGAGATACGCTAGTAATTCTCCCATTCGTCAATGGACCTACCAAGACTGATGATGCCGCGGAATGCGGATATTCTCTTCCTAACAATGATGAAATGGAAGACGATCCACCTTCCAGTACCGAAGATGATTCAATGGACGACGCGGATTCTCTTTCCGGTACGGAAGAAGCAAATTTCTGCTAATTGTCTGAAAAAAAAGAAATGATACTAAATGACTAGGCTCAGAATCGTCAGAGATGGCAACAGATGTCAAGGTCGCCGAGAATGGTACAGTATCGGCAGACGTATATCACTTCAAAGCCTCCATGAAACATCTCACGCTGGCTTCTCATCGCGCAGAAATTGCGTTGCAAGGGCCATACCAAGAGTCTGTACCGACAGCCGATGGCCTCCGCCACTGGAAGTTTGACCCCATATTCGATCCAGAAGCTTTCAAGATCGTTATGTTCATCATACACGCAAAGTTGAATGATGTTCCTGAAAAGGTATCTCTAAAGATGCTATCGAATATCGCGGTTGTTGTCGACGATTTATACTGTCAAGACTCAGTCGGCTTTTTTGCCAAAATGTGGCTTCAGAAGCTCGATGAAGGCTTTAGGCCTTCGTGGAAAGTTCAGAACTACTCAGTGCGCCAAATATTTATAGCCTCCGTGTTTAGGCTAGAGGTTCGATTCAAAAGAGCGATACAAAATGCAATTGTGGACTCTTGTAAAGCCTTGTCGTCTTGTGGGCTACCTATTGCACCAGAAATTTTGGGTAAGCACTCACTCAAGGTAATTTTATATTTGAAAGCTGACGAATTGTAGACACCATAAACGAAAAACGCATGATTCTCTTGGAGGAGGCAGCAGATAGCTTTGCTGCGGTTATAAAAGAAGTGGCCAGCGATGGGGATCAATGTTTCCAATGCAGATCAGCAGCTGTGGGAGCACTCTTGACAAACATCCAAATACACAACCTCACTCCAGAAGACATAATGAATCCGAAGAACAAATTATCTGTAACCGCTTTACGTCGCAGAGCGAGGACTTTCGAATATCCAAAAGTAGCTGCATGTAAGAGCACAGGAAAACCGCATGTCACGTTGGAGGAAAGAGTCCTTGAAATTGTCATGAAAGATTGCATACCGGGGTATCGGGGATACGACTTGTGTTATTTTGGTCTACTCAGATATTCGCGCAGAATATCTCTCTATTAGTTAGTGCCGACAGATAAAGGTTGATGCAGAAGCTGGAACCAGCAGTACTATCACATTAAGAAGGGCAAAACGAAGTCAATGGAACCAGCAATGCAACAGTTTAATTCTCATTCATCATTGTGCCATCAAGTGCATCTTTTGGTAGTGGTCAGCCGCGTTTCGATAACGTGAAACGTGAAGTTGTACAAGCGAGGTATTCGAGCTACCGCAGGAGACGCAATGACTTGGGTTGTCAAGAAACAGATAATCTCTGAACCCTTTGTAAAAGTAGGCGCATACGAGCGACAAATATTCTCCTTGTATGTCATTGAATGGAATGAACACCGCCCTTTATATAATAGAGATTCTCATTTTGGCTGAAAATTTGTGCTTGGCAAATGTAGAATTGGATTCATTTCCAAGAATACCTTCCTCGAATATTAAAACATACAATTGACGCATAAATATCCTCGACTGCTGTCAGAATTTAAGACTGGCATGCATCCCATCCCACCAATACAAAGAAATGGCGGTATCAATGCAATACTGATATCCCACGCCAAAGTCTACTCATTCAGCTGCATCGGCCGCCAATTTTCACTAATTCAGTCGCCAGTTGCCCAAACCGCCAAAGAAAGAAGGAAATACAAACTACAAAAATCTCATGTAGGGATAAAACGGGCTTACAAATTATGAAGAGATCTGATTAAAACGATAAACCTCCAAACCAAAAGGCAATGAAACGCCAACTATAGATGATTCAGCTCAACGAGTGTTCCCCATCCATCGATTCGACTGTATCTGCAATCAACAACCAGTTTAGACATTATCCTCCCCAATGCAAATTAGTCATTAAGAATGTTAAAAGAAACCACCATTCAATCTCATGCCCTCGACACAGTCACACAAGCCCGTCTAATCCTCCAACCATTCACTCCCCACGGCGATATGCATTCCCCTCTCTATCAAACAAAATCACCGACGCAATGCCATTCCCGACGCATCTACCCGGACACAAAAATGCGCCTGTACCGCCTCCACCAGTAGTCATCGCTGCATATCCAATCATGCACATCTGAAGCGAAAAACATGCCGCTGCGGTGAAGCCATGGTAGTTTAAGCAGGCCATCTGTAGTGTCACGAGCTGATTCGGCTGGGAGAATGACGGGTAGTTTTGTTTTTCTCCATTGTAATATTGCTGATGCATCATTGGTGTCACGTAGGGCAGACAAGAATGTATCGATACTCTCCCAGGCGTATATCGTATACTGCAAGCGCCTCTCGCTATCTCCGACTTGGACGAGGCTAAACGCACCGGGTTTCTCATTCAGGCAAATGGAAAAAAATAAAAAAAAATTGATTCTATCTAGACATACGAAACGCCCGCAATACATACACTACATCTGTCGCGCTCTTTCATGCTCAGGCTTTCCAGCCCAAGTCATAGCCCCCTCACAGAGGTGCCATCTACAACAGTCATCCTTCATTACACTTACCAGCACAGCCAGCTTCATCACCCAGCAAAGAAAACTTACACGTATTATATCAGATATGCACAAACGAATTGATGCAAACAGCATACGAGCTATTATGGCACCGCCACGTGGCCACCCTTTGTCCTCTCGCCCGTGCCCGCAACAGCGAATCATCTTACACCTAGATGCAAGTAGTCCCCATTCAAGCAACGCACCCATAATAAATAGCAGAAGAAAAGGAACAATGTAAAGAACAGCAAAACAAGGACCATTCAATCTATCCACGGCAGACGACATTGTGATAAATGGAAAATGGAGGGGAGAGATTGTCTACACGAAACGACACTGCGGCGGGCACCCGCTTCCGACGTGGTGCATCGGCTCGCTAATCAGGTCGTTTGAGTTTGATATGCTCGATATGCGCATTCTCCTTGTAGCCACTACTACTCTACATTCGCATGCGGGCATCGTGCGGAGCGTACAAGTAGTCTCCGCCAAAAGATGGGACAAATGCCAGTGTACCTGTATGCAACTCACAGCATATCACTCGCCAAAACACCGAAATATGTCCCCGCCATTTGCTCACCCTCCAAGCATCAAGCATCAAGCATCAAGCATCAAGCATCAAGCTGGAGCTGGAGCTCTTAAAAGACAAAGAACTACACGAGCCACATGTCCATCAGCCAACGCGCTGTCACTGCAGACTCCACATCTGCGTGTGGATATGATATAGGTAGACTTGTGGATATAGACAAGACGGCCGGCAAAATAAACGAGGCCGCAAATACAATCATCTATACCAACTTTAATTTAAATGAAAAGTTGGTATTCAAAATTACCATACGTGGAATTGTTCAAATCAGGATATATAAAAATATTCAACAAAAACTTCAAAGCATTCAATCTCTCTGCTGTTGCAAGTCCACCCGTCAATCCTCCATACCGCCTATTCCATCCACCGCCAAACTCTTGGGCACACATCCCCATCGCCACTTGGGTACACACAAAAATCATCTCTGCTCCATCAACCACCCACAAAAAACCACCCAAGAGTCATCCATACCCATATTCATCTATGTACACACGCAGCATCCTTACAAAATACCCATAACATGGACAGGATCCATGCATCGTATTTCAAACAAAAAAAAAAACGTCGGTCTATCCGCCCATAAAACTATGCCTTATTTCCCCGCAATACAACAATCTCACTTCTCTCTCTCTCTCTCGTCCCCCAACACAGGGAACCACAGGGAGGGGCTCGTACATACACGTACATATTACACACAACATGCCACATTAGTCCAGACATACATCCAAGCAAAACAGCTACCTCTTACTTACATACCGCATCATCAGTTATCGCTCTACGCAAACATGGCTGCCTGGCAACTGCTGTATGTAGGTATAACCATGTATACAAATCCATCCATACCCTTCCATCTGCGCAAAGTAAGCAAAAACACTACAATACCCATCATCTCCATCAATCATCTCCATCCGTGTATCCGCCCATCCGCACTTCCGCACTTCCCTCCCAACCCAACCAGGACCCCCCTCCAATAATCCAGCATCAAGAAAAAAAAAGTCTTCACCCAGCCCAGCAGAAATAAAGTCCAACCCAGTAAGCACCAACCGTCTAATAAACCAAGCCCAGCATTGAATAAGGTAGGTAACATGCCACCACGCACCAACACTAAGGACAAAGGAATCACCCCCAGCCCAGGCTAAGAAAACTCTCGTGAGGACAAGTCTCCACCAACGATACTTGCGGGATACAGCACCCCAAGCATCGTGCACTTTGTAGCATCTACCTCACTAATGTACCAATGCCGTCACCACAAGTATGACTACCTACCTGTGCCCCAAAATGATGGAACTAAATCGAGCTTCTCACCTGCTACAACGTTGACTAGCTCGGCAAGCTCATCGTAGCTTGTGCAGCTAGAGCTCCATAGCATCATCTCTACGACCAACCCCAGCTTCTGCTTCGTCCCTCCAGTCATACCACCCCAGCTTACTGTAGCGTGGCATCGCTGCTACCTCTACATTCCCATCACAAATCACACAAGCACAGCGGGAAAATTAAAGTTGGTAGAAAAATCCCCATCTCAGTTATATTCATAGTACAAGTTTAATAAAAAAAAAGCCATCGCTCGCTATCCAATGCCATT
This sequence comes from Trichoderma hamatum GD12, assembly GCA_000331835.2. Taxonomy (NCBI): domain Eukaryota; kingdom Fungi; phylum Ascomycota; class Sordariomycetes; order Hypocreales; family Hypocreaceae; genus Trichoderma; species Trichoderma hamatum. Next base: position 81,817 of record ANCB02000198.1, read on the forward strand.
TTCTTCCTTCTATTTCTTTCATCATCAATTAGGCCCCCTTCTTTTTTCGGCCCTATCCTTCAAAAAATTCCTTCAAATGACATCTTTTTTAGGTGATGCATCATCTCTCTACTTTTTTGTTGAAAACCAGTTTCTAGTGTTTGCTCGTCATGCAAAATCTCCGACGGCTCCCAGCTAATCAAAGCTACTTGAGTAGTCTGACGTACCGCGTGGCCATATGACTAGCTAGAACAAAAAGAGCTTCCCCAAAATCGGGCAAGTAAAGTAGAGTAAAGCAAAGCTTTAAAAAAAATAACTCCAGAGGTGCTATGCATGTCGCATTTCCCCGCCCAGATTGGGGCGTGTGCGTGTTGTGTGTGTGTTTTTTTGTGTGTAATGTATAATGTAGCGCAACGTATAATGGTAGGTGTCCATTGTGTCATGTCATGTCGTGTCGTTGTCGTGTCTAATAAGAAGCGGAAATGAATAAAAAAGAATTATGGACGCTTTTCTTCGCCAATCATGGTTCCCTGATCAAACGCCAACCCCGCTTATATACAGGTGGGTGTGTGGTCTATGTAACATGATGAAAAGAGCATGTAGAGAAAACAAGGGTTGAGAGATGGTTGCAGTCGAATTCTCGCTCGCTTGCCCAGCCAAACAATTTTTGTGGAAATTGCCATTGTCACCGTCATGGCTGGGCTAGAGGAAAAGGCCAGATTGCCTAGAGAGCGAGAGTTGAAAGCAAGGGAGATCCAAACATCTCATAGTAGTGTTGTTGTTGCGGCCGCTGCGGCGGCGGTGGTGATGGTGGTGATGGTGGTATTGTTGGTGGTTGATGGGTATCAAAATGAGTGACTAGAGTCGGGTATCATATCGTATTAAATAATAATGCGTTGAAAAACAATGATTTAGTTTTGCGTGAGACAATATTCATGGTTGTTTTGCCGGCGCTGCAGGTCTATGGTTTCGGTTTTGGTCGTCAAGTCGTAGAAAGAAAGAAGAAAATATCCGCAAACATTAAAACAGAAAAGAAAAGAAAAAATCAGAGTCGAAGCTTTTCGGCCAGGTTCTTCCAGAATCGTGGCGTCTTCTCCTCGCTTCGGGCTCGCTTCATGTAGGGAACCCGATGCATCGGCCCGACAATGTCCTCATCGCCACGACCAGGAAACTTGCCATCGGCGTCCAAGGCCTCGAGCATCTGGGGCACGGCGCTAGGCAAGCAACCCTTCCTGCCCCGCCACTGCATGGCCACAAGGAGGTCTTCGTCGTCCTGGCGGCTTCTGCTTTTGCCTACCGGGTTGGCGCTCTCGGAGCGTCCACGTCCCCGGCCTCGGCTGCGGCTACGAGACAGCACCGAGGAGGAGTAGTTGACGTTGACCTGCATCGAGCGTGCGATATCAGAGTAGTATCCCTTCCACTTGCGCTCCGTCTCGGCCCACTTGGCCTCTGTCAGGGCGTAGATCTTGCTAGTCTGGCCATAGTGTTCGCCGGTGCGAACCAGGTGCTTGGTATAGGCCACACGCGCAGCATCCCAGTCGTCGCAGAACTGGTTGACTGTTCTTGCGTTGATCTCACTGATGCCGTGGGGCGCGGGGTTGATGGTGAAGTTGGCGTGGCCAAGGCGGTCGGACCACTCGTCCTGGTCCAGCAGGATGGACGGCGGCAGCGGCAGCGGCAGCTCGGCCAACATGGACGTCTGGCGCAGCGAGGATATGGACGGCTTGGAGCCGATGGATTGTCTCGGGGTCGGGATGATGCGAGGCGAGTGGACCTCCGTGACGGCCGACGACGGTGCCACGCTGGGCGACTCGAGGGGAGACAATGGCAGCGGAGGCTTTCCGAGCGGGTCGGTCATGAGCGGAGGCAGCAGGGGGGTCGTGGCCAAGGCCCTGTCACGCTCAATGCCTGACCGCTCCTCGTGGCTGTATTCGCCCGCGTGCATATCCAGGCTGTCGGTGCTCTCGTAGAAGGGCACGGCAGGGGGGGGCATGGGCGAGGAGTCGTCCAGCAAGACGGGGAATTGGCGGGCGGGCGACGACATGGACGACGAGCGGCTGCTCTCGGCGCCGGAGAGCACGTTTTCGAGGCTGCGCTCGGTGGTGGGCGAGGCTATCAGGCCCGTGATGCTGTTTGCCTTTCGCTGGGACGTCCATCGGGCAATGCTGGGGAAACGGTTGCCAATGCGCGTAGAAATGGCCGCCAGGGCCTCGCCGCTAATGTGACGCTTCTTCTTGGAGAATTGCGCATCGCCGGAGAAGTCGCTGTCGCTGAGGAAGCCAATATCGTAGTCGATGTCATACTCGCCCGTGATTTCGTTTCGCAGAAGCTCTCGAGAAGCATCTTGGTGCTCGCATGCTTGGTCGCCTGTAAAAAAAGTTGAAATTGGTCAGCCAACCAGCCTCTCCGCCGCCGTGATGCTCCTCCAACTTACATAGACAGTACATGCCAAAGGTGTCGCTCAAGTTGTCGTCCTCGTCATCATCGTATTCCTCCTCAAAATATTCCTGCTCTCGTTCCAGCGGCTCCTCCTGCACATCAGGCAACTGGCGGATGCTCGTTTTAGAGGCAGCGGCATGCTGGGCAATGGGCGAAGTAGGGCCTTCCTGCTGCAGGGCCGGCAGCTCGAGAGAAGACGTCGAGCTCGAGTATCGCAAGGGAACTCCGCCTCGGTTGGAAAAGGTGGGCGTCAGGGGCGAGGCAATGTCTGACGAGGACGAGTCGGTGGTGTAGTAGACGTATGAGAGATCACATGCTTCCAGGCCAGCGGCGGCCTCGTCCATGGCACTGCTCTTGCGGTCCTGCACAAACTGCGGCAGAAGCAGTTCTTTCAGCTGGGGCGACATGCCTCCCTCCCACGGCGGCGAGGACGTCGGTGTGTTGTTGTCGGCGGCGCAGCTTCAAGACGGGATCGACGCAGTAAAAGTAGTAGTAGATGGTCTGTATGCGTGTGTGTGTGTGTGTGTATGCGTGTACTTGTTCGTATATGGTAAGCAGCAGCAAGTAGTGCGTGTTGGTTTGCGCGCGTGGTAGGTACAAGAGTCGAATAGGGGACGTGCGAGACAGTTCGTGAACACTCGTCTACCGCAGAAAACAGGCCCGACACAGCAAGAACAAAGAAGCAATGGCTCTATTCTATCAGTGTTCAATATCACGATCCAACGTCTGAGGGGGGGGACGAGAGTCAGAGCGAAGGCGGGCGGGAGCAAAGAAGTTAAAAAAAAAAAAATCAAGAGTCACGGAATGGCAGACGCTGGTGGAGCCGCCATGTTTTCCAGCAAGGCTAAAAGTGCTCCGGCCGTGTGGTCGCAGTCGCTGCTGTGGTGGCAGCCCAGCGCCAGCGACAGTGGAGCGCGCAGGGTTGGAGCGCCATTGCAAGCGCCTAGGCTCGGGCTCTTGTAGCGCATTAGCGTGGGTGGGTAGCACCGTTTTTGGGACCCAACGGGTACGTACAAGTACGGGTACCGGGGCCAGCAGGGATCCCCTTAGCGGCCCTTGGGTACCGATACCTGCCCGGGGTCGAGCCTCCATGTCTCTTCCTCTGCTCCCTTCTGCTTCTCCCAGCTTCTGTCGGCCAGTGGGGTCGCCTGGCCGCCGCTGCTGGGAAAAGGGTGGCGTGTCTGCGCTCTGCCTGTCCGAACAATGGGCCACTGCCGCCAGCAAAAAGCGCATTGTGCTGGAGAAGAGTACCGGCGCAGGTAGAGGTACAAGAGCACGCGCAAGTACTGTACTCGCCCCCATAAGGTATACAGCGAGTCTGCGTCCCCTCTAAAGCACCAGGCCTTGCTGTATCCAAAGCACCGCATCCGCATCTGCGTCTCCTCTCACCTGAGACTGCATCAAAACTTGCATTCATTCCACACACTACTGTATCTGTTCCCCTCCATCCGCTGTGCTGTGCTGTGCAGTGCTGTGCTGTACATGCAATAATGTCAATGCGTTTCCTTGTCTCCAGCGACCGGCGGTCTGCGTAGGTACCACAGACCCGGAAGCACTGCCAGCAAAGCCGTGGCGGGGCTGGTATCGGATACCCCATTTCATTGCCATGTTGCGCGCACAGGCCGGCACCAGTCATGACTTGGGAAGCTGGGAGAGGATGGAGGGGCGCTTTTTGTGAGGAGGGGCGGTGCCGTGCTTCTTTTCCCTTCTTTTTTGGTGTCGATGGGTATCAGTCAGCCGGTGGTTTGGGGTCCCTTTTGGTGGCGGCGAAAAAAAAGGAAAAATTTCGCTGCTGGCTCGGCTACTAGGGGGCAAGTAGCAGGTAGAGCTACATACTTGTCAAGTTAGTAAGCATTTAGGCCTGGCATCAGCGGTTAGTTGGATAGCGCAAGGCAAAAAGAGATCAGAAGTCAGAAGTGAGAAAAATCATCAGAAGAGGAGGCGAATGTTGGGAGTCGGGCGCTAGAGCCAGCAGACAGCACGAGACCTCGTCAACTGGTCTAAGAAAAGAAACAGATTTCAATCACAGCGGCACGCCGGGACGCTGAAGATGATCGGCCTTAAGCGCCCACGTCGACGGTGTTTCTCAGCGCTTCAGCCATCTGGAGTAGTCCTGACGAGTGAACATGTCCTGATGCTGTAACGCGGAGATGTAAAAACCAAATATCAAAGCGCCAATGGATGGTGTGTTGCTACGGCTGCTACGTTGGTGTTGAATTTGGCTGTTATCGCATGCGCGCGTTTGAGAGGGAGAGAAGAGAGAACAGAAGACTCAAAGCGTCTGTCTGTGTGTGTGGATGAGATTGTGAAGCCATCAATATCTTGTACCGGATTTACTTCCATGTACCGGAACCTACACACCCACTAGACTCTACGCTCCAGCAGTTTCAGTGAGTGCACGGCCAAATCGGGCTCCCAGCGGAAGGCATCGGGGCTTTTCAGCGACAGATGCACCGCTAAGAGCTCAAGCTTCTTCTGCTACCTGCCTGTAGCGACCAGTTCAGCGGGAATGGGACCAGCACATGCAATTGAGTGCACACCATCTCGAAGCTACATACCTATTACGAGCAAAGGCAATACACCAAATCATCATTGCCAGACGTCTTCATTTGTCGTCAAATGATGGCATATCCACCAGACGAGACGAGAGAGGGATGCATGGCCAACAAAATAGGCCAAAGCAGTATCCAGCCTACGTCAACGCTCATGATCGCCATCACGCTGCCATGTATCATCATCACCAGCATCATCATGATGCTTCTGCCCCTCTTCAGCTACCCGCCGTTATGCGCAGAAAAGTTGGGGAAATGCCGTAAAAGCATTATTCATTCACTCTATTTCACTTCGCTTTACTTTGATTCAATCACTCACACATCCTCGGCTGTTACCCCTCCACTCCTTCAGCCAGCCAAGCGCAGGTCCACGTGTTGCCGCGCTCGCATTGGGCGCCTGAACAGCCGGTGTGATGAGATCAAAGCGAGCTCTGCCTCTCTCGTGTTTGGTGGCTTCACAGCAAATCAAAGAGAGCAATCAAGCCTCTTGCTGCAGCCGCAGCTGCAGCTCCTCCAAAACGCTCTATAAGCGGCTCGCAACGCAGCTCGCATGCATGCCGCCCGTCCAGCCTCCCCAGCCCGCTTTTTCTCTTCTCGTCTTGTAGCCAGCCCCCGGGGCGATGAAAAGGAAATTTAGGCGGGACACCCTTTTGCTTTTTTGCGTTTTGGCTGCTCCAAACTGGTATAAACAAGATCCAGATTTCGCTTCTGCGCGAGCGGTTCTCTGCGCTCTGAGGTGGCTGCCAACCAACCATCTCCGGTTTAGGCCAATCATCCGAAAGCAAGATGGCCTCACTTACAACACACATGGTGATGGTCTTCTGTCTCTACAAACTAGAGCCTGAGCGCCAGCAAAGCACGGTAACCGCCTAATAAGACCCAGAAAGACGCCAGACCAAGTCAGCGGGCGCCATTGGGAAGCGAGACGCCGGCTCTGGCACAAACAATTGACATCGAGGTCAGGCAAGGCCTGGAGGCTGGGCTGGCTAGAAGTGAGTCAAGTCACAGCAGCCCAGCCAGCCCAGCAACAAGCATCAGACCAGCGACCAGGATTGGGATTGGGGAGGCGAGGACCCGCTGCTGCTGAGGTATGTCCATGTATAGGTGGGCGTAGTTACAAGCAAGGCCGGAGACAAGAAACCACTGGCCGAGGCAGACTGTAGACGACTTGCTTCAAGTCCTACCAGCGTGATGCGCCGCACGTGAGGCAGTGAATGATGGCCAGAGGCCCTTCTGACGTGGTGCAGATGCAACCAAAGGGGCGGCCGTAGCTGATGAACCCTGCCGATGCCAGTCAGTTCAACGGCCTTGATATGTGCATGTATGAGCGCACTGCCAGCAGTATCAGCGAGGCCATTGCGATATCCATACATCCAATCGTTGACGCCCACGGGCACTGTCCAATAGAAGCAGCAGCAGTATCACCGATTGCTGCCACAACTGGCATTGTGTGCGGAATACTATTCTCTTTCGGACATTTCTTCTCTTCTTCTTTTCCCGGTGGTTGGTCGGAATCTTGTTTTCGTGCTGCCCTCCATACAATCTACATGTACTTGCTATACTGTCCATGTACATGTACATGTACCGGTACATGCTGCAAGCGAGTGCGATGCACACACATGGCATGGCTGCCAGCCACAGCCCGCCATGAATGAAATTGCTAGAGACACCGACTTCTCCAGCACATGCACGCGGCATCTCGTCGCCCACCGCCTTTGTGCAGAAATGCGCCGATGTATGGAGACGGCGAAGGCGAACAGGCAGTCATCTGGAGCAAGCAGAATCTTGAGCCCCCGGGGAAGACGGACGGCGGGGAGGAAACTCGGGGAGATGCCCATGTCATAGTACATGTGCTCCATTGATGCTTATTCCCGTGCTGGTCGCGGTACAAGGGCAGAGCAACAACACATGCCCAGACTCCGTCGAGGCGGGCAGCGGGCCTGGTACAAGAATGGGGCGAGGTTTGATGCCGGCATCGCTGGCCATTCAGGTGACATTTTGTTAGGGGCATGGCCTTGTATACTTGCCCTTGTACTGCGACTTGGTCCTCGATCCTTCATCATATGGGGTAGTTGATTGCCTGTACGAGGAAGACAACTCTCAACCGAGGGAGCAAACACGCAGCCCGCTGGCAGAGCGAACCGGGGAGAGATGCCATGCACAGAGACGCAGCGAGAGAGGGAAAACGCGGTGGTGACATGCCAAAGCCCACGTATCCTACAGCAAGTATACTTGGTACCAGTACGAGACTCGTACCAGCTACTGGAGGAACAAGCTTCTTGATCCAGCATTAGCACGGCAGCGCCTTTGCTGTGAAGCTCTCACCAAGCCCTTACTAGCCCGCCGGCTCTGGGCCTAGCGCCGCGCCCTGGATGCGTGAAGCCTCTTACCCGGATGCACGTCGCCAGACCGGTTGGTTTTGAAGCTGCGTCGTGTACAAGTGTGCTAACGTGGTTCTTTTGATAGTATACTTAGTAGTATACTCCGACATTTTGAAGTAGAAGGATAGAAGAAGACAAAGAAGCGGACTTTTGGCAAGGATTTTTGTCTGAGCTGGATCCGCCGCCCATTGCGCTGGCACTGGGACCCTCTCATCCATCGACAATACCTCCTCTTTTTCTCACTTAGAGTACAGAACCAGTGCTAAGGATCTGGGGCTGGAGACTTGACTGGGAACAGAAGACTGAGAGAAGAGACCGAGAAGAGAGAATGAGGGAGAGAATGCTACAGTGCTACAGTACAGGCAGGGGGGCCCTCGCGAACTCATCGCGGCTCAACCCGGACAGGGTTTCTCACTCTCTCCATCCGTGCGTGCGGTCGAAAGATTTTTTTTTTTTACCTTTCTTCCTTTTAAAAATTTTAATGTTTGTCCAGGGTCTAGGGCAGCTTCTTGAGCCTCCTTTTTTTAAACTACAGCTCCCTAGGCCCTGGTACGGGTGCGCCGACTCATTTTCCTTTGGCCTCCATCGCCCCTATGCAAGAGCTGTTTCACTTCTGGCTGGGGTTGATGGGCAGAATCACTTAGCGAGCTCACAAGCCAGCCAGCGGAGACTTTTTTTATTCAAACAACAAGAGGAAGAAGAAGAGTAAACGTGCGGTGAAGGAATGATTCCAATTGGAAATGAAGTAAAATTAGAAATTGTCACATCATCATCATGTGAGGGCCGGTCATATATACTACCTCGCGATTTTAGTGTTCTGACATCTTTGGCGGTACATGATTCAGTGAGAGGTGAGTGGCCGCCGGTATGTATGAGTGGCATGATGACTGGCGTAAAACTCCGGATGCATGAAATGCAATGGTCCGCGTATTGGACCCCGTGCTCTGCATTTGCGACTTGTCGATTATTTGTGGCTTCCTATTATTGCATTTTTATTCCTTTTCGTTGATATGCCGATGTTGCTTGCATTCACCCTTTTGGCCTGTCCGTCGATGGCTGTGGCTGCGATGACTAAGCATATACAATGTACTCGGCGCTTGATATCGCACCACCAAAACATGTTACCCTATATCATCAGCTTCAACATACGCATTCTTCCTGGATTCAAGCCATGGTCACTCTTTACGGGCTCCCATAAAGTTCTATTGATTCAATTCTATTCCCCTCTTCCTTTTAGTGCCAAGGCTTGTCCTACTTCGTCCTGCTGGTGAATAGATTGGATGGCACAACCGTATCACCAGTGCACGCGATGGAAAGAGTCATTTTAATCAAGCCACTCGGGACATCGCGTCGAGGTCAGCGCGATTGCAGCTCCTCTGCAAGGGCGTATATTTACAATTCAGCAGTTCCAATTGCCAATTGTAATTGCCAATTGCAAACAGAGGTACATCTTGTATCTTGATGGTGTTACCCCAACATTGTCCATCAAGCACCACTAACATCAATATCATATCCAAGCCAAGCCTAGCCAAGCCATTGGGAGTTCTCGTCGCCGACGCCTATTTATCCTGCTACCCCGTAAGACTAACCAAGGCTTTACTGTGACCGAAAGCCGAAAGTACAGACACATCCAGCACATCGCTCGCTCAAGTTCCGTTTCACAACCTACCCCCAGATTTCCTCCCGCCTAGTGCTAAAGCACTCTATCAAGACTTCTCCCCCCCTTTATGCGCTTACAAAGAGGCTTACATAGATACGGCATCTGTTAGACTTTCGTACAACAAACACAGTACGCATTGAATGCTGAATAATTCGCCTTTTTTCCCAATCGTGATCGTGTTAGTGGTTATAGCATCTCCGTAAACTGAAAGAGGAAAAAATGTCATCTTGGCGGAGCATTACGCCACAGAATCATTTCGTTCCCCACCGAGGACCGCTCGGTCTTCAACTTTTTGCTTCTAACTGATTAGCGCACTACACAAAAATAACAGTAAAGTCCTTAAAACGCCAAAAAAAAAGTGCCAACATGTCAACGGCGCCGTCTAGTCCCATGAAGCCACGTTTTTTCACCTGGCGTCCCGGCTTTACGGCAATAGGGCTTTTGTAACCAATTCTTTAAAGTTCTGAGCCTCCATTCGAACAAACTAACATACTATTGCTCTATCGAGAAGTCAAGTCCGGGGCCTAGTTTGGCGTGTGGCTTGCCCTTATCGTTTGTAGTACACATATCCCACAATCTCGTATTTGATGCTTCCCGTTTAACCGCTGCCGGTAAACGATTTAGCGGTTTTGAATCGGCCTTTTTTGGAGGGGGAGACGCTTGCTGCTGGTGCCTTGCATGAGTAGTTTTCCCGTAGTATTGGTACCGCGGACGCTGAGATACGACTAACAGACTAGAAAGATAGCCAACGCTGGTGGCGTTCTATTTTGTGGTACAGAGTATGGGGGTTTATTCGGAGTGACGGGCCAGAATGGAGTACCTGCTTGTCAGTTCCAGAGTCCACACTGCACCACTACTGCTACTACGCCCATTTTTTGAGCAGTTTACAGCATGGAGTACAGTACATGGCAATCGTTGTCGTGCTTGTTCCGTGGGGAGCCCATAAGCTAGATCTTTTTTTAATGTGGCCCGCCGGCTGGCGAATTTGATATGGGACTTCTCCGAGGCCGGATGGAACTTCTGCTCTTGCGCGAATAGCCGATGTACGAGTGGTTCTTTGTGTTCCATCGGTTGCGATAATGGAGGTTTGCTCATTGTTACGTTCCACTTTCTGTGTGCATCGTGTCAAATGCTACCATCTGCCTCTTCTTTTGCGGTGGGAAGTTGCATATTGACAGCTGATTTCCACATGATCTGTACCCAGTGGGAAAGTTTAGCCAATTCGCAGACAAAATTGCTCCAGATCTGGCTGCAGGCTCATGTCAGCTAGCGGCTTGTGTCTCTCTGTCTCGTAACATTGATATTCCGTGTTTTTGCGTGCCGTGTCTCATATGACACTCATGGTTGGAGTAAATGTTTGCGATTGCAACAAGTTCAGCAGTCTGATATTACTAAAATTCTAGAAGATCGCTCTTTATTAACTGAGACAATATTACTATAGTGTCTAAATAAGATGTTATTATAGAGACTGCTCCGTAAACCGAGACAATATTACTATAAATTCTTACTGGGATAATATTGCTACAGGGCATGCTGACTGACATCAGGTGTCATCTCTTATAGCAGAGAGACAACGTCTCAGCTTATGGGCTTCAGGAGAGGCTGGATGCGTAGCCATATTATTTCTAGATACCTGCTTCTCTCAAGCTCTTCTGGTACTTATATCTCACTTTGATCTATCTCGTCTGCCTAGAATTGATCTTTTACTTATCTTCAACACATACAACTCATTCATATCGCCTCGATCGTGTTTAAAGAACGACCCAACGCTTGCCACAATGAGACTCATCAACATCATCTCCCTTTCTCTGCTTACGGTTAGCGCAACTGCGCAAAACGATCCTCAAGAACACAAAGTATGCATTCTTCTTGTAGACCGGATTACAAAGCGCGCGAATGAATACTTATCAAATATAGGCTACCTTATTTCACCAGGTCGATTATCAAGGGGATGAGTCAATGGATATTCCCGCAGAGACATGCGTGGATATCTTTAGGTAAGGTCATTGACGAGTACTACCGGTATATAAATCTAAATTACATTAGACTCTTCGACTCCTACTTGTCACTCCAAGTGACAAACATGACATGTTTCTTATATGGGTAAGAGGTCACATTCCGACAGAGTAAGCACATTATCCTCATATGAAGAATAGGGAACCGGATTGCAACGAAGACGGCGACGTGCTTGTAGTATACCCCCCGGGAGAATCAGATCTCAAGGCAAAGGGTTGGGCTGGTGGACAGGATGGCGTGGATCCATATTCAATCTACTGCGATACCAAGTAGCTACAAAGTCTCTAGCTGAAAACATGGACAAGATGGCAATAGCTTATGCAGAAACAACATGCAGAAACAACAATGTATCCTCGTTCAACGCTCTAGCTTGATAGGGGTACACAGCCCTCGTATCTATCAATACACTAACTTGCCTTGCTCCCCCTTCCACTCTAAAACATCGTTGAGTGTCGTTCTTGTGTTGTGTTGTGTGATTCCGGTCCGAGCCGCATGCTGTGATTTCTAATGGGTATGTACAACCACGTGCTCTACGAGAGAGAGCAAAGAGGAAGAAAAAAGTCTTTACGAGAGTCTGCTGGCAGCCTAACTCACACCTGTCTATTTACCAATATGGGAGCATGTCTCGAGCGAAGGGCCGTAGTTACAAGCACAAGTTCTTTTGTGCGGAAGTCACAGCAATGTCGTAGCAATGTCTACCAAATGGGCAAGTGGAGAGAGGTGTGAGCGGGGCTGCCATGTGGTTGGACAATCCCGTGGAAATGGGCTGCAGTTCCAACGATCCGAGGGGTAAAAAAGATCCTGTGCCTGGCAGTAGCCGAACTCTGTTTGCGTGCTAGGAAATGTTTCCGGTGCAGACTTTTGTTGCTTTGCCAGCTATTGCCAGGGCATTGAAAGACGAAACGCCGTACTTTAATCGGGCAACACTTTCAGTCAGTCCCTTGTCATCCTTGGATCCATGGCTGAACCCAATTGATTTCCAATTCCGAGTAAATTTACACACACAAGTCATCGTTGGGGGAGGCTTGTGACGGCGGGGTAACATTGCTTGCGACTACTGGATTCTCAACCCGGCTTCTACAGCCACTTGAAGCTTCCTAGGCTCGAGACATAATGCAGTAGTACCTCAGTGCCGCGCGGTCGCCGCCATCGGAAGTATCGGCGCAGTGCTAGTACCGTAGAAGAAAGGACCGTAGGATCAAAGGAAATAGTTGTAGCACAGCATTCTGCAGTCATACATTACACGGTAGCATTGGCCCTGGTTTTGCAGTGTGATATGGAAGCACTCGTGCAGTGGTGCCTTTGTCTGGCAAGACTGACAGGTTTTTGACATATGAAGACGAGAAGGGATCCTTGCTCTCGGTATATAGCGGGAGGAATATAGAAAAAACTCTGCAATGGATGGCCATCTGATTGGCGATGCGAGATCCAAACACCACCAACAGCCTCCACATGAATCCTTTGCTGCCCTACCAACTCCACCTTTTTGACAAGTTCCGTCTTGCCGTCCGGGATGGAATGGGATGGAGGGATGGAGGGAGGGATGGGACGATATTGGGGGAGGGTACCGGTACCTGTGCCTGTCTGTATCTGTTCCTGTACCGGTACCTGAGCTGCAAGGAGTGTCACAACAGCAGAGAGCCAGTTAGAACTGCTCTTGTAAATTAGTGCAGCAGCCGTAGCTTTCGGGCAGCTCTGCGAGCTATTGCTGCATTCGCTCAAGGACCTTGATGAGCCAATTTGTACCTGCAAGGCGCAGCAGCCATCATCTCAGCTCGACCAATTGGCACCGTCCTGAATGAAGCTGCCTCTTCCTGGGGCTTGGTGTTTTAAGGTACGCAGCTCCGAGCATACCGTGGGCTATCCATCATACAACTGGGCTATTCAAGAGCAACAGGAAGCTCAAAGTAGTATCAACTCTAGATGTCCGCATCGTAAGCTTTACTTGATGCCTACGAGTACCTCTAGCCACATGCAGACGCGCACGCCGGCGCTCATGCAAGCCTCCAGTGGCCGAGAATCGTGTCGGGACCTTTGCCCACACACACGATGGAGGCGCGGCATTTTCAATTTTCTGCGTACCTTGCATTAGATCAAACCGCTGGGAGGGCTGGGCGGGCGTGTCATTTGTCAGGGCTACGGCTCAAGCCCTTGTCAAGCAACTTTTTTGCATGGCCTTGCCGGACCCAACAGAAAAGCTTGAGTTGCTTGCTGATGGGCCAATTTTACCAAAGGATTGGAGAAGAGGGATGGGGTCTATGTAATAATAGAGGGGACGAAAATAACAAATGAGTGTAATATTCAAAGATTGGCTGAAAAGAGCAAAAGAAAAAGAGAGGGAGGGCTCTTACAAACAAATGCTGTCTGTGTAAGTGTTTTAGCAAAAAAAAAAAAAAAAAAAAAAAAAAAAAGCAAAAAATAACCGACACCTGCAGGATTCGAACCTGCGCGTGCGAACACAATGCCTAAGATACCAATTGATAGCAGGGCATCGCCTTAACCACTCGGCCAAAGTGTCTACGGTTGCAAATCGTAGTACTATTCAATAATATGAGGGCTTCATGCATACACATATACCCAAAATCCCTCCTTACAGCGAGATCAGCAGCATCCATCAAGGTAATTGATAGCTGAAAAGACTCCCTGCAAACTGTTAAGAATGCCTGATCAAGAATGGCAACTTTTGCGGAAATCAAAAGACACGAAAATGGGGACGTTGCAAATTATCCCACTAATTCGCTGACACTCAGCCTCTGACGAAGGGGGCTTTCTCAATCACCCTGTTAGAGAGACGCAGCTTTTACGCGCGCTGAAAAAAGACCTACGGCTGCACAATGCGTGCGACTTGCATCAATCACAGGCCACCAGAGTACCAATGATGACCCGAGGAAAAGAAAAATTTTCATTTTTTCTTTCAATTTTTTCTTTTTTTATCCATCGTGATTCGCCTCTTCGGAGTATTATCTCTCACATCCTTGTGAAATTTCAGCACAGAAAAATTGAAAACTTTTTTTTTCTCTTCACATTCACCTAAAACACGCTGTAGTCACTGCTGCTCCACTGTGGCTGGAAGCTGAAGGGGCGCCGGTGCTGGAACTTTGATTCTTCCGCAGAGACTTGTACTGAACCTCTCTGCTGTCTCCGTTATCTCCCCGTTTTTAACCCAGCTTTGATGCTGCTTCTAACGGTATTCTGCCACCGAGTTTGGCGCGAACTTGGTGCGAATTGTGGATGAACAAGACCGTTTTCCATGACTAAAGATCGCTAGAGAAGTCGCCGTTACCAAACGTCGGCCGTGATAGTGCTATCTGGACCTCTACTAATCCCACCATATAGCCGCGAGTCGACAACGGCGCTCTTCGCTCCACCCGTCTTTAGCGGCTATAAATAACAACTGGGATGTGAGTGGCTGGCTATTCAAGAGCCCAACCTCGATCCAGTTGTGTGATCCGGCCCAGCCAGCTGCGCGGATCAAGAACCCGGCAGAATCAGCCTGTGCTGGCATCCAGCCTGCTGATAGACGGGCCAATCTGAGGACTGCCAAGTGGCAGTGGAAGCTCCTCAATGGCCTCTCGCAGATGCGCGGCCGTAAGCGAGAGCACCAACATCTGCTTCTACATATGTATATGTATACTCACCGCTGAACATGGGCCGACTTGCATCGAACTGGAACTCTTGTCTTCCCTCCCGCGGCGAGGCTCTCGCAGACGCTCCGCCGAAGTGTGGCGAGTCCTAATTCGCCGTTGCTGCGAGATAGCACGCCCCACGACCTCTCTATTCGCGACGTACTTGGACATGCACCGAGGACGGACGGCCGTTAGTTGGAAAAATAAAGAAAATTCTGCAGCAGCGTCTCAGTGCATCGGCGCATTGCATTTGTGTGCGTCTTCCATAGGGCGAACCATCAAAGCTGTGGATCGCCGGAAACTCTCCCGCTTTGCGAAGCGATGTGGGCTCCTGCTAGGCTGAGGTGGAGAGACCAAGGCCACTCAGTCGGTTGCGCGTTCTTTGCTTGCTGTCTGACCCCCGTCGGTACGAGCGTACCGACATGTGCGATTCATTAATTCCAACATTGCGATGGTGTGCTCTCGGAAACAGACCTTTCCGAGCACAGGTAAACACTCGTACGTACATGCATGATATTGTTTCAGGTCACAAAATGGCTGGATAAACGTGTTCCACTGAGTAGGCGAGAAGCAGCTCCTCAATGCTGATTACAAGCAGGTATGTGAGGTAGCGGTATCAGTCACACTCGCACACATGTAGTAGTACCTACACCATGTGCTTCCCTCCCGTTTGAGCTGGAGGGAGAATTGTGACCATCAGCATGTGAAATCGTCCCAATCACCAAGGTTGGGACGATAACTGCCTAGTTTCAATCGTCAGTAATTGGGTTTATTTACTCCGTGAACATGCACTTCGAAGAACAGAAGCCCTTTAGTAGCTATACATTATGACCGCGAGATGTAACGAGTCCTGGCATTGTTTCTGCAGACGAATACTTTAGCTGCAAGTAGTTCCCCCCCCAAAAGCTACATGCAAGGAAGGATAGCCTGTAGCTGAAACGCTTGTCCTCTGAACCAACGTTCTTCAAGGCATAGTCCGACGCTATACGATAGCTAGAGCTTCATCGATCGATATGACATTTGACAGAAAAAGATCGTCGAGGCCACCCAGAACGCTGCTAAACTACCTACTTTAGAGCTTCTGAATCAAACTAAAATCACTACATTCCTTGTTTGGTGCACCCATCTTTGAAAGATGGTGGGCTGGAATTGAAGAGTTTTTTCTACTAAATTGCTCCATAGAAGCAAGTAATTGGGATGTCTGTAAGATTTCCCGCGGCAATAATGACGACACCATTACTCGGTACATTGTGCAGAATACGAAGAGAATCGGAGAAATTGAGGTAATTGTCATGTTGGGAGCTCAGTGCTGTCCCCCACATGGTGCGACGATTTTCCTGCTTGTTAGCGGAAAGCCAAGATAAAGCCATTGGATGGCATACGAAGTACTGTGCATGATGGTGAGAACAAGCTACCTGATGCCACGACGCAGTAGAAATCAATTAAAAAAAAAAATGAATCAATGCTGTCAACAGTGCTTGTTGGATGGATACTTTTCAGTTTCAATTGATCCTGAAAAAAGGCAAAAAGAAAGGATCTTGACCGAGACAGGGGTCGAACCTGCAACCTCCTGATGTACTTAATCGTAGTCAGACGCTCTGCCATTGAGCCACACGGCCTTTGATGTTTGGGCGACTCGTAAAGTCATTCAAACAGCTGGATGCTTCCGCAGAGAACATTTCTGGTGCGAGAGATCAACAATCACTTTCCACAAGGCTGTCCTTACGAACACTCGTAGAGTATTTGAGCATTGAGAATGATGAAGGTCCTTTCTTTCGACTAAAAGAAAGTTGAGCTCGTAGTAGAAATATTTGCTTACTGTGTGGCACATCTCTCTGCTTGTATGTGGTGTAAGTGCGAATGCTTGACAACTGCAAGTCCCTCGACGTTAATTATGCAATGCGTATACAATTATGCTGCGCATCACATTGGCTGCAGTACTACCTAGTATAATTATTAACCTCTTTGCAATAGTTTCACAGTAAATACCATGGTCAATCTATCGGTAACATGAAGGGTTACTACTGCTAAAGTGCCACCTTCAACTTCTCCCCCCCAACTCTTATACCGTATTCTAAATATTTTAACGTACGCCTCTATATCGCTTCTCATCTACATATAAATTACCCAGTAAATCAATTCTAACTGGAGAAATCACAAGCTTCGTTCAATCACCACATCCAACCAGGCCCTATATCCAGCAAACATTCTCGAAATGCTAGGATTACTCCATCTCTCACAGACCTTCCTCAACGCCTCATACCGATCCCTCACATACTTTTCTCTAACCGCCATGCTCCGCACCTCATCATTCCATCCAGAGACAGCACCCTCCCCAATCGCAGCGGCAAGCTTCTCCAGACAAACGGGACACACATACGGTGGCTGCCGCTGTGCCTCCTCCACACTGCCGCACCCCTGCATCGCGCACGCAAAGTACACGCAGTGGTCCAGTCCCAAACAGTGACACAGCTCGTGCGCCATGGTCACGGCAATCCGTCCGAGCCACTGGGCTGTTGGGGCTTCCGACGGGATGCTGCTTTCGGGGCGGATAGTAGTCGCCTTTATAGCCATGTGTAAAGGGCCTCTGTTACTGTTGGGCGTGCGTTGGACGGGCCGCGGCTTTGACGGGTGGGTTTCGAGATTGCAGAGTTGTTTGACGTAAGTTGCGCAATGGGAAGATGGCCATGCGTGGCCATTGTCTTTTGGCGCACATGAGGGCTGGTCACGGAACTTGGAGACTGCTGCGATGCGACTACCTCCGTATGCTCGTCCCGCGCAGAAGACGTCTTCATCGTCTTCGTACATGTCCTGGTCTAGTAGTATCATGATTGAATGTGCGTCAGAGGGAATATTTTCAGCTAGGGCATCCAGTACGTCGTTTAAGTTGACTTGCATGGGAGACACCCCGTCTGGTGAGGCACGGCAGCGAATTCCAAAGAGTTCTTCACTTGGACTCCTGAGGCCAACTCGTTTCTCTGTCTTTGAGTTTTTCATGGCGGCACCGTTGTAGCTATCCCATTTTTGCCAGTAAAAGGACTGTTTGAAGATCTTGACGTCCATGCCATAGAAGAATGCTGATAGGTATTCCACAATGTCTTGTATATCTGGAGGGCTGATTTTTGTATCTTGTTCCTTTGCTGAATTCCTAGAATTACAGACGGACCATGCCTGCATCTTGGACACGCTTTTCTCAATTAAAGGACTGGGCACAATGTAAATCGTCTTTCTCTCTTGAGTCACCGGGTTCCTTTCCTCTTCACCTCTCCATTCGTTATAGTCTTGAGGCGGGCATTCTGGGTCTTCGGCTAGATCGTCATCAGGCAGAACCAGCGGTCCAGGAAAGGCCGTTTCATCTTCAAAGAGCTCTTTGCTAGTTAGGAGCTCTAGCTCTTTGAGAACGCGTCCTTCTCGAGTTGCCGCTGAGATACGTTGCCTCCTATTTGGACGTTTAAATCCGGCTTTAGACGCGTGGGGTGAGACGTCCAAGTAGAGGGATGTATGCTTGCAGGCATGTTTTGCAGCAGGGTTCACCATGTCTATGAGCGTGCTGGCTGAGCCTAACAGAACTGATATAAATAATTGATGAATGGTAACAATTTGGGATTGGAAACTACGTATTTTCTTTTGTTTTGGTAGAGTTTATGCTGTATAAATGCATCGTTGTTCTGATTGGCTTGACAAAGGTCTGGCGCCCCAAAGTCGCGCTGCTGCCTATCTCGAGTTTGAGCTAACAACAAGAGGCAAAGGCGGTATGCTCCAGACATGTCTTATTTATCCTTGGACTAGCCAATGATCCTCTAAGCACTCTCTTATGTTTTCTTGACTTACACTACAAACAATTATAAAAATCGCCTTCTGCTCGTCCAAATGCTCGTCCATCATTCTAGGCATAGGGTAGCCTTTAAGTCAACACGACATGACTGGGAACCCAGGTGTTGTCAGGGATCTCGAGTGTTTCGTGTCCATCACGCGAGATTAAGTTTGAGGATAAACCTTTAAACTCATATTAGTGTTGGGTGCTTCCGCATTGCGATTGATTCAACACTCTTCAAGATGTGGTGGGATTTTTTTCGCGTGTAGAATCTCTAAAGGTTGCTGCGTGCACTTGACCTTTATATTTTTTATAAGGCTTTGCCCCTTCTCTTGGGCTTTAATACGATGGTGAATGGTGCCTACATGTAGTCATTAACACAGTGTCAATACAATTTTCTGTTGCCTGAAGCAACATCCTTGAATCCCTTTCTTACATCTCCAATCACCCAATCTGATGTAATACCGTAGCCCGGCAGTTGTTTTTAAATGCCAAGATTCCGAGAGCGGGATGATCTTCGCTGAAACCCTTGGCTCTGGAGCCGCTGCGCCCCTGCCGGCGCCACCCGAGGTGAGAGGCAGAAAACGGCGACAACGGTGTAATACTACATCGTATTACACTAAACCAATGTAGAATAACTGGAACATAGCCGTCAATCTTGAAGATGCGAAATACTAATGAACACAAAGTCTTCTAGATAATCTTTTAAATGGGCAGCATCAAAGTAACACGCCTTATTGCTCTTATATTACGCGTGCAGATGAGCGTGATGAGATTGATGCGCGAGAAACTGATATGCGTTTGCGATCCTTGTAGATCTAGGCTCATTAGCTCTTTAAAGGTAGATGCTATAGACTCCCAAGAGCGGCCGAGCTTGCCTCCTTTTTGGTGCCAAGAATTGAATAGCTTGATGAAGTCGTAATTTGCCCATGTCTCAGTCTTGTGACTTTCATATCCGGGATGACCGGTCGTGAATAACACTCAAATTGTCAATATCACCAATGATACCCCATGAAAAGTCGCTGAGCTGAGCCACTCCGCAGATCGTAATGCATACTAGCAATACCTAGTAGTCAAATTGATCCAAAAAGAGACGAACTTGTAAATTGCAGCCTCAAAGAGGGTAGCCGGAGAGAGCACTCCGCACTGGTCAACGATATTCAGGAACCGGCTATTTGGGTCGGATAAGTGCTAACCCCTTTTCTCTGCTCCTCTGACATCGTCATTCGCTCGTAAGAGTTGCTGTCGCCGCCGTTGCTGGCACTATTTACGTTGGGTTGTGTCTGGCCCCATACACACATGTCGATCAGGCGGAGAGCTGTGATGCCAATAGGAGCTCCCTCCCGCCGCTGGGAAATCGACAAGTCGGGGGGTTTTTTTTATAATGCGCACCGTTAAACCTGTAAAGATATGAATTTGTTTTAGATGTTTTGTAATCTTGATTACTGCATATTTGTATCCTATACGAGGCATGATTTATAGCCCATATTGACGGCTGGGTTGATAACAACGCTGAGAGCCTTCTCTTGCGGGTCCACCGCAATCGCCGAAGGTTGGTGGCCTCTGATCAACTTATACCATCAATCGAGCATGACTCGATATAATGCTGGTATGGCACTTGAAATGGCGTTTCCAATTCGCTCATCGATTCCATTTGTTACCTCTTTGGCCTAGGCTAACCTCATGCTGTTGGCTTTAATTCTTTAGCGCACCGCACTACGGGCTTGTCGATCGCGGGGCATGCTCTGGGTATGAAGCTCTCACCACAATCCCCTTGAAGATATGTTTCATCAGCATCATATGACTCTCAATCTTCGCGCTTTATGGTTGTAAATTCGATTTCGCAGTAAATTTCTAGAATTGTTCTCATGCGCATTTAGTATGACTACAAGCCCAAATGATCCTTGTTTCTATGTGTAGACTCAGCGATCGTCCTTGATCCTTGACATGCTGGGAAATTAGCTTAAGCTACCCACCAAGCTCCCCACACATCCTGCCAGGAACAGAAGTTGCGATCTTCACTTGAGCCCTTTGGCACTATGTCATACCGCCTAGCTGACGACTCGTGAGCTGATTAGATCGGCAGATTGTGAGACTAACCCACGAAATATCGTGCCATCCCTGACGTTTCGATACCATGTTGCTACTGTCAAGAGGCTAGCTATGGGCTTACATCGTGGCAGTATTAGTCTTGATACCTAAGCGAGCTTGTCAAGGAAGATCTCAATTGCAACTGTGAATTTCTTGGGTCCAGATATGGCCAAGCTTAATGTTGTGACTGCCGATCGAAGAAAATGGTATAGGAGTAGACTGGAGCGGTGTATCGAAGAGTAGAGAGGCTGAGAGATATAAAGAGGACTGCTTCGCCGGCTTCTCATTGCCTTTCTTCATCAACAAGTAATTCGCTCTCAGTCACTCTTTTGCGCAGCAAGCAACAACTTCAGAAGTTCTCAGCTTCAGTCACTCCTTTAGTTAATTTCTCACTTCCAATACCGCCAAAATGCGTTTCGGACTCGCCGCTGTTTTCCTTGCCACCATTGTCGGCACTGGCCTCACTGCCCCTCTCGCTCGACGCTCTCTCGTTGGTGACGTCGGTGGCCTTCTCGGAGGTATCACTCAGGGCGTCGTCGTCGACGTTGTTGCCCTTGAGACCCAGCTTGTCACTCTGCTCGGCCCCATCGTCCAGAAGGTAAATAGAAACTGACTAGTCACAATCCATGTATATGAAGCTAAACAGTTTATTTTCTAGATCGAGGCTGCCCTTCCTGAGGCCACCACTCTGGCCGACAAGCTTGTCGGCCTTGTTGATGGCATTGGCGCCCAGGCCACTGATGCCCTCGGCCTGAACAATGTTGTTCAGATCGTTGGTGAGGCCATCGCCATGGTTGCCCAGGGCGTTGACCTGAACGCTGTCAACGCCTACCTCAACGCCGCCACTGGCGGTACCGTCACCAGCCTTGAGGCCGCTCTTGGCGTCAACAACCTTACCCAGGTTCTCGGCCTCTAAATATGATATGGCCTATTGGGGGATGCAAAAATCGACTTAGATTTTTGGGGATAGTATTTGCAGTTACGATTCTTGTTACCTAGCCTTACTTGCAATATACGAGCATTTTGGAGGTGTCTGGCGATTGAAGATACCCGTTTCTTAGAACTCCTTTTCCATGATATCGTGATGCCCAAGTCTTTGTGTCTAGTTGTTTCCTATTTAAATCTGTAGAGATTCGCATCGGAATCGCCCTTATGAGAAGTGAATTGTACTGACGAAATCCTTGTTGTATTTCGTAAGAAACTGAGTAAATTGTTCTTTAAACTTGGTATTCATGTTGTTTCGAATGCATATTTTGCTTTTGTGTGGGGTGGTTGCATATGGATTAGGCTGAACTCGAGCGCTATGGTTCAACGGCTAGGTTCAAGAATTGAAAGTCATCGTTGGGAGTATGCGAAATATCCGTGTCCAGCGGAATTAGTATATGCTAGCTGATATCATGACTTCCCTAGAAGTACTTTTTGTGGAAGTGCTTGGACGCCCTGTTGTTGCATAGCTACCCGAGTATCGTGTACCTTGCGGTCAATAACCTTGAAGTCAAACACTCCTTCGAGATCTGCGCGAAACTTCAAAAGCTGGTCTTGTGCTTTCTTAATTTCATCTGGTTTATTGTCCTGGACGACATGTGCTTTGACCTGCAGTATCCAACGATTCTGCATATCAACCCGTGTTAGGGACTCCCAGGCTGGTAGACTGGATTTGGGTCCTGTAGGGGCTGCCGACATGGTTGCAAGAGGAACATAGTCGTCGATTGGGCCGACAAAGTAGTGCCGAGTTAGACAGAACTCGATATCATCACGAAAGAAGCGATACGTCTCCTCCACTGCCTCTGTCTTGAACCTAGGCTTTGTTAGAACATGACAGAAATGAATTGTAAGGGTCGAATACTTACTGATAATTGTTTTCCTGAAGTATAGACGGCAGTTTTCTCTGTTCCCAGAGCTCAACCTTCTTGCGCTGGGTGAGAATCGGCTGACCACGCGGAGGATCTGGAAAATCCGTCCATCTCAGTATGCCCGGGACGAGATTGAGATCGACTGACTCAGCCTGGGGACCCAAGTCTCGATCTTTAAGGATTTCATAGCGAGCCTGAAGGACGAATGACTGGCGAGAGAGATTCTGGTGTAATTCCTTCCAGAGCAGGGCTGAGTCCTTGCGCATGGGCTTCTCAAAGGAGCGTTGATTGGTGATCCCAGATGGTCGGGGAGGGCCTTGAAAATAAATAACTCGGTTCAAAGATTCCCATGGTTGCATCGAACAGAAACC
This sequence comes from Trichoderma hamatum GD12, assembly GCA_000331835.2. Classification (NCBI taxonomy): domain Eukaryota; kingdom Fungi; phylum Ascomycota; class Sordariomycetes; order Hypocreales; family Hypocreaceae; genus Trichoderma; species Trichoderma hamatum. The sequence goes on from ANCB02000198.1 coordinate 104,599, forward strand.
GCTTAGAACAGCGAGAGCTGTATTGATGTCGCTGTCCTCGACCAGTGCGGTGAGGAATAGCTCGTACATGATGAAGCAAGACTGTGCACCCCAGCAAACGATTGAGAATCAAGTCGTCTCCGATACTGAAAAACCCCGAATTTAGTAGGTTCAAGAATGGGAATTCGGTGAATTTATAAGGTGTACAAAGTACAGAGTGTCGATTCGTTGAGGTTGATTCTGAGATGCCGTAGCACTTTGAGCTTCATGATTCAATTTAGGCGTGTTGGCGATAGCTTAGTTAAAGAGGCTTGTGGCTGCACGTGACCACGCGCCACAGTCGCATTTGCGCCGCGTCCAGGCATCTTCTGCCTTGATTCAAATCAAACCAACACCTTGCAAAAGCTGCTACGAATGCTCTTATTGCGTAGAGCAACTCTTGTACGCGGTATCTGCCCCTATAGAAACCTTGGTAGCTCGCTCTTCAAACAAAAAATGGCCACACAAAATCCACCAAAGAAGCGAAAGGATCCCGGTGCACCAATCTCCCCACCTCCCCTCAAAAAAACCGTGAAGAGCACTACTACAAGTATGGCTGCGCATCCTTGCATAACTGGCCTCTTATCAGTGGCTAATCTCCATTTCCAGAGTCAGCTATTGCAGGCTTTTTCACACCAACCTCTCAAAAGCCCAAAGATCGAACGGTGTGGTCAGAACGAAGCCCTGCAGAGGATGCTCCCGCGACACTGCTAGTTGGCAGGTACCAGCCGGAAAACGACAAAGGATCCCCATCCAAGCGAAGAAAGATAGCTGCGTTTGATCTCGACTCGACTCTCATTACTACGTCGTCGGGTAAGAAGCATGCGTCCAACGCAGCAGATTGGAAGTGGTGGGATAATACAGTCCCGGGTCGATTGCGGGAGCTGTATGAGAAAGAAGACTACCATGTTGTGATTCTTTCAAACCAGGCCGGATTAACGCTGCACTTTGACGCAAACCACAAAGGACCAAAAGCTAATGCTCAGAAACGTGTCACTGAATTTAAACAAAAGTGCAGCGCTGTATTAACCAGCCTTGATCTCCCAATGACGGTTTATGCGGCCACAGAGAAAGATATTTATCGAAAACCTAGGAGGGGTATGTGGAAAGAAGTCTGCGACGATCTTGAAATTTCTGAAGACGAAGTAAATTTGAAGGATAGCTTCTTCGTTGGTGATGCAGGTGGTCGGATCGCTACCCTTGGGAAAGGAGCTAATGGTGCAGCGGCAGCGGTAGCAAAAGATTTCAGCTGCTCTGATCGTAATCTCGCACACAATATTGGCATCGATTACTTGACACCCGAAGAGTTCTTTAGAGGAGAGAAGCCTAGAGACTTTGTTCGTGAGTTTGATCTAGTAAGCTTTACATTCCCGGAGGAGGATGGAACTCTCGATACTGCCGAAGACGTCTATGAACAGAAAAATGATCAAGACGTCGTTCTTTTTTGCGGCCCTCCTGGAGCCGGGAAGAGCACATTTTACTTCAAAGTCCTCAAGCCTCTCGGGTATGAGCGAGTGAACCAGGATACGCTAAAATCTCGCGACAAATGCATTCAAGTTGCCAAAGAATTGCTCAAGGAAGGCAAATCTATAGCTGTCGGTACGTGCTATTTCATATTCTCATGCTGCAACGTTGCTGTAATGCCATATGTATCCCAGCTTTATCTGCCACTTGTTACTGATATCAAGCTAATATGAGGGAATAGACAACACCAATGCAGATCCTGACACGCGGGCTCTATGGATTGATGTGGCTAAAACGGCCGGCGTCCCAATCCGGTGCCTCTGGTTTTCAACTCCGGTTATAGTGTGTGAGCATAATGACGCTGTCCGAGCGAACAACGTCGTATTAAATCCAGAGGCTCGACAGAGTCTTCCTAAATTGGCCTTTACCGGATTTCAATCAAGATTTAAAGAGCCAAAAGAAAAAGAGGGCTTTCAAGATGTCACAGAAGTCAAGTTCAAATTCCGAGGCACCAAGGAGGAGTACGTGCTTTGGGGCCAGTACTGGATCTGAGCGGACAATGTTTGGCAAAGCCGCTGCTGCACACCTTCACGCTTGGAGCTGGCAGACCTGCCATGCGCTGTGTCGCCATCCGGTCGGACAAGCCGATGTATTGGTGCCCACCAACTACCATATGGCCACTAGTGATTTCCTATAGAAACGACCTTCACAGCAGTCTAGAAAGCAACACTCCAATCACATGGATAGATAGCCACCATCATGGGACGGACAAAAGACAGTCCTCGCTGGCCACTTCTCTGGACTTTGACTTGGTTCGGTGCACTTGATTATGAGTACATGTTTTGTGAAACGCTTCGGGCAATAAGCTTAACGCCAAGTTGAGAAGACCACAACGTTGAGCAAATACACAGTGATATAGGAACCAGCAGCGATTCTTCCTACATTACCTATACAATATGCAACCGGTTTTTTTTCGACAAGGAAGAGCGGCAATTGGTTTCTTATCAGCCACGCCGTGGATGACGAAATCTTCGATTACGACACCAGCTCAATTCGACATAGTTCAATGTAACCAAAGATCTGGGGTTGCTGCCCGGCCAGGTCCACCCTAGTCGCATAAGACGTGAGTGCTACTTGCGCCTCCTCAGCAGCCAGGATAGCGGTAACCAGCTAGAAGATAATACGGATATGGATTGCAAGTCAGAAACATATTTTCACCGAACGTATAACGGAGGTTGCCCGATCCCCCGCACTCTCCAACTTGTGGCTTTCCCCTCACTATTTAAAGCCCCGAATTAATTAGATTTAGACTACTTGGCGGGCCGCCAGACTGCTGACTAGTCAAAACGGATCTACAGCAAGCCACAACTAGGCACCTATACTGGGGCGCTGGGTTGAATGTAAGACAGCAGCTGGGAATACGGCATGGGCATGAGTAGCATACGATAGTCGTGGAGCTGTGTGGAGTACATGCTGGCGGCTAGCAAGCGATGCGCAAAATTGAACGGTTTTAGAAGGACAATATGCGGGGCTGGACCAGTTTTGCTGGTCTATTAACCAGGGATTGACCTGGCGGTGCGTTGTTCGAGGCATCGGCCAGCATTCGGCCACGAGTTGAATGTAACTTGGCAGCTTGGCTGCAGGCACTGAGTGGTCTTGAACTATTAGAGGCTAAATGTGGTAGCAACACAGCCATCCGAGACACTCCGACACTTTGCAAGTGTGGACACTCTAGCTGAGAAAAAGGCTCTTCGTGTGACCATCTGGGGCTTCTTTTGGTCTAAGGATTCCACAAAGTGTGTGAATGTGGGCGAATACCTATATAATGAGAAGTTCCTCTCCTCCTCCGCTGTGAGACTTTTAGACCAGCACTCTCTACCTGTGCGCATCTCAAGTCTTGTTTCTAGCTTTTATAGCTACCAGATGCTTACTACCCTCGTCCTTACCACGGTGTCAGTCTCTTTTTAATTACTTGCATCAAGACCGCCGCCATGGGTGTCGGGGCGAAGAAACCCGTCAATATCTTCAAGTTAAAAGACTTGGGAGAGCCAGAAGGAGCTCTGAACTGGCGCCTCTGGTTTGCAGTCTCATCTTTTGGCCTACTCGGTGCTGCGCGAGGAATCGACGAAGGATTGATTTCCGGTGCCTTCAACTCAGCCAATTTCAAAGAATCTATTCATTATGCCTCGTACGATACCGTCGACCAGGCCAACATCAAGGCCAATGTCTCTGCCATGGTTCAGATTGGGTCCGTCGCTGGTGCGTTGTTGTAAGTCGTCACCGCTTCTTTCATGCATGGTTGAGTTCTCCACTATCGCTGCCACGATCGGTTGCTAACGAATGACCACTTGCATTTTTGCTATAGTGCCTTCCTGATTTGTGATCGTATTGGCCGACTGAATGCCACGCGTGTGCTGTGCCTCATCTGGGCTATTGGAATTGCTATTTTTATGGCTGGCGGAGTGAATGGAAACTTGGGCGCCATCTATGCCGGTAGATTTATCGCCGGCCTTGGCGTGGGACAGACGCCGGTCGTAGGGTGAGTTGAGAGCCCTAGTTAACCCCCCCACTTGTGTCTCTACTTGTGCATAGTTGTGTACGACTAACACGATGCATTGCTGTGCAGTCCCATTTACATTGCTGAAATTGCGCCTGCGTCAATTCGAGGCCTCTGCACATGCTTCTTCACTGGTGCTGTCTACCTTGGCATAGTGCTTGCTTATTTTGCCAACTATGGAAGCCAGCTTCATATCGCCAATGGCAGCGCGAACCAATGGCTTGTTCCCACCAGTTTGCATATCATGATGAGTGGAATCATTTTTATTCTTTCCTTCTTCCAGTACGAATCGCCACGCTTTCTTGTCAAAGAGGGTAAAATCGAGCAAGCTGTCCACAGCATGGCTCGCTTGCGCAAGCAGTCTCCCGACAGCGAGTATGTCAATCGCGAAATAGCCATGATTCAGATTGGCCTTGACCGTGAGCTGGAAGCCACCCAAGGTATTGGTTGGACTGGAAAAATTAAGGAGCTGCTTTTTAACAAGAGCAACCTGTACCGGGTGTATCTGTCATCCATGGTTCAGCTGCTTGGTCAGTGGTCTGGCGCTGGATCCATCACCCTGTATGCGCCGGATCTATTCAAAATTCTGGGCATTACTGGAACCAACGAGTCTCTTCTTGTTACTGCCGTCTTTGGCATCATCAAATTCGTGGCGGCAATGGTCTGCGCTCTCTTCCTCGTTGATGTTATCGGCCGAAAGCGTGCTTTATTATGTGGTATTACGCTCCAGGTCATTTCCATGGTCTACGTTGCCGGTTTCCTTACTGCTGTGCCTCAACTCGGAGTTGACAAAAACTTTGTCCTACCTGAGTCTATGTTGGGGCCTAGCCGAGGTGCAGTTGCCATGATCTACCTGTCAGGTGTCGGGTGGGCACTTGGTTGGAATTCCATGCAGTACCTGCTCACGGCTGAATTGTTCCCCCTCCGGGTTCGTGCCCTTGCTACCTCGTGGGCTATGACCCTTCACTTTGCCAACCAATATGGCAACTCGCGCGCTTTACCCGTTATGCTGCTTAGCACTTCACAAGGAGGAATCTCGCCCATGGGCACGTTCTGGTGTTTTGCGGCTGTTACCATAATTGGTGGCATCTGGGTGTGGTTCTCCGTCCCCGAAACCGGTGGCCGCTCTCTTGAGAGCATGGACGCCCTGTTTGACTTGCCGTGGTACAAGATCGGTCTGTATGGTAACAAGGATGCTGAAGAGAAGGATATGGTTGTTGATGAAAAACAGAGGGCTGCTGAGGAAGAGTTTGGCAACGCGCAGCAGATTGAGCATAAAGCGTAAATGGAATTTGAAGCTGGTTCTTACAATACTACCTGTTGGCATGAGTTAAAAAAATGAGATAGCATCTGGACTATCTAGCTACAATGATGATAAGATAGCATCTGGACTATCTACCTACTAGCTACAATGATGAATGACATTATGACAAATGATTTACATTTTCTGGAATCTTGTGATTGTGACTTGCCACTCATCTTCAATAGCCGAAGAGCCTGTGTTGAGATCACCAATTACCGGCTCCTAGTTCCAATTGCTCTTCGTACTTACGACTTCTTCCGACATTTCTCTCACTATTACTCCATGTCTCTACAATCGAAACCGTCGCGCTAGATGTGAGGCTGATTCTTACCTGTACTGGCGATCGCTACACTTACCATTTTAGTCACCTTGTAGTTTGGTCCGGAGGTTGCCCGAACAACTTAGGACGACTATCGATGGTCAGTGCTTTTTCTTAGGGAATGAATCGTGAATGTAAGCTGCTAGTGAATAGACTAATAAAACAGTGACAATTTACTTTTTTTTTAATATGGGACTGAAAGATTTGAATGACTCTTTTCACTACGGACAGTGAATGGTTCCCAAAATATCAACACTGAGATCTCTCTCATTCTACGTGTCCTTTTATTCTAGGCTACGGAGATACCGTAACAGCGCCACCCTCTCTCATTGTTCATTAGCTCAAAGTTGAAGCAGTCTTATAAACGCCACAGATGACGATCTCCGATATCCCATGCTTGGCTGCTTGGCTGCTTGGCTGCTTGGCAAACTGATGCGCGCCTTCTCCAACATTTGTCCTCCGCTCGCCCCTCATGCTTCCCCGCGTTTCTTCTGGAGATGAATCTTGGCACCAATTACGGAGTATGGATTTGTACATACAATTTGTCGGCAAAGCGGCTATAGAGAGCGTGCAGGAAGGTCTTTGGAGCGTACAATGACCGCTGCTTATCTCGGTCTTTTTTTTTTTTCTTTTTTTTTCCTACTTTTTTTTTCTTCTTCTAGCACTGCTTAGGACTGTACTACTTTTTTTTTATATGTAATAGTAATGAATGGAAGACTTACAGAGATGATTAGACAGTGTGAAGACTTCTTGTGAAGGCATAGTAACAAGAATTGGAGACCGGCCGATCATCTCCGTCATATTATCGTGCGAGAACCGACGCTACTATCCATGGCCAGTACACAAGTGGCTAGATCCGGCGAGCCACCGGGCTTTTGAGAACATGTTCTCCCGGCTAACGTTCTCCCGGCTCGTTTGCTTAAAGAATAATCCGGCTGGCAGTAAGTTCACGCTTGTTCGCTACGCCTTCCATCCATCATATAACTACTATTATTAGAAAATAGATCTTCCATCCTAAGCACTATATCATATATTATTAGAAAATAGGTCCTGGGTTGCTCGCAGCGGCAGCAGTAACCCTTCGCCACTGTATTGTTCATATTCTTTTCTCCGAATACTTCTGCTGATGGCTGCTTCACTCTTTCATTATTGATTGTACGGGCTAACTGGTACTTGGACGGCGCCATCTGCTTTTTGTGGCTCTCGTCTTGACACCACGAGTACACATTAAGGCTTTTCCTTTGCTTCTTTTCCCTTTTTTCCTCTTCTCTTCCTCACCTTTTCTCTTTTGCCCACGTGACCTTTATTCTCTCTGCTGTGCGCGCCAGACTGAGCTCTCTCGGTCGTTAAAGTGACCGCATCCCGGTGACGGCTAAACATGTCTTCGCATCTTGGCATTCTTACCCCCCTCGTAAAAACTCTGCAGACTGCCATTTTGGATACCGAAGCTAGTATCATCTCACCCTCCAATGCTTACGGACTCGTAATTAAGGTGGTGCCTGTATATATGCTTAAAAATAAAGCTCATACAATGCGAGTAGTTTGCGCATGAGCCCTCTCTCTTTTAAGAAGCATGATCCAGCTGTTATCGCGCTTCAGATTGACTCAATACATCCCACGTGGAATCAATATTCAGTATGAATGGTTGTGCTCTCCAATATTGAGCGATTAAGAATTCACTTGCCTAAAAGACCTCCATGTCAGCCAAGACGACCCTTGGATGATCTATCCACTCAAGGCTGCTGAGTTGGTGATACCATATCTCTGTCCTACGACAGGGAGTGCTGTATAGACATAAGCTTCACGGTGGAGATGTTGCGTTTACTGGTTGGAATGTTACGGTATGATCTGTATTGCACAAGGGCTCCACAGAGTTTTCTTGGCCGCTGGCATGCGCATATATGAACAATGGCATGCCCAGTAAACCTTAAGAAATAGAAGCGAATACTTTACAAATCTGATCAGTTCCTTTGTCAACTGTCCAATTTTGATGTCAATCATGCGTTCAATATACTATCTCTCGATTTTGCCCGTTTTCTCTGCATTCACGGTTGCTGCCAAATGCGATGATAGTAAAGCTACAACGAAATCGTTTGACCCGAAGTCGCTTACACTCAGAGAAGTCGGAGCCCGCAATACAGTGGTTAGTTACCAGTTCAAGAGAGCAGAGGCATGGATATGTCGACTGACGGCAAGCAGGACTGGCGAGTTTGGCTCGAGCAGGACGGCAACCCAATTTCCTTCTGGCACGATATTCCTCTCTATCCTGACGAGAAAAAGAACAATATTGTCAATATCTACGTAGAAATCCCGCGATGGACAGATGGCAAGATTGAGACAAAGCGCGACAAGCCTTTAAGTGAGTGATTCCCGTGAAGTTGTTGTCTATATATATTGCTAGTCAATAAATGAGATGCTGATTTGTGGCGTCTCATAGATCCCATCTATCATGACGACAAAGATGATGTTCCTCGATATGTAGCGAGCGTTTGGCCGCATAAGTCTTACCCCTTCCATTACGGCTCGCTTCCTCAGACTTGGGAGAACTCCAACATCAAACACAACTTTACTGGATTCCCTGGCGATAATGATCCAATGGATGTGGTGGATATCAGCGCAATCGAGTCAGTACTAGAGAAACGTGATTGAGGAACTGACCAGCTAAAGAGTCATATTTAAGCCCCGGATACGTCGGCCAAGTCAGAACGGTCAAAATTTTGGGCGGAATGCCCATGGTTGATGTATAAACTCTCATATCATCTACGATTTTGGACACGGACTAATATGACTCGTAGGACGACACTACGGATTGGAAGATGATTGGTATCAACGTAAATGATCCTCTATCAGAAGTGGTCAATAGTAAGGCCCTCTTTCTATATTGCAGAGTATCAAAGCTTAATTGGATTTAGCCATCAACGATTTCGAAAAATATCGACCTGGCCTTGCGCAAACATTTTATGACTGGTTCGTTGTAAGTACTTCCTTTGGGGAAAAGCCTCCAGTGTACACCAAATGGGAGTAAATATATTAATTATTCAACCACGTTGAAAACATTTAGTATTACAAAGTTCTTCGCAGTGGCAGTCTCAACACTATATTTGGAAATAAATTCCAAGACTCCAATACGGCACGCGATATTATTAGCGAAAGCCACGGCTTCTGGCAGGACCTCATCAGCGGTAAAGAAGACCCTGGTAAGATTAGCACTTCGCAGACTTCGCAAACAAACATGTGCAAGAGCTATATCGCGAGTAAAGACGCAACCAAAGAGTTTGATCTGCCAAAAAGATCCAAGATTGAACCCGCTGCGCCGAGACCCGCAAAGTATGACAAGTGGTTTTATCTAGATGAGAACTTCCAGGTGCTGCCGGAGCAGGATATTGATGTAGATTGAGAATAGAAGAAGTCAATTAAAAAGAGCACACGAAATGGCTGAGTGAAGAGATTTAGTATTCTAAAAAAAGCTATTGGCGTACTATTTACATTTTTTCGCCCTTGTCTATTATTCTACTCATGATGATCTAAACGCTGTTTATGCATCCCATATTACCATAAATCTTGTATCTCAAATTCCACTTCAAATACCAAAAATTCGCCTAAATGCAATGACTGCCCATAATGAAACGAGGGCAGAAGGATTATTAGAGACTCTACTTTTGTCTCCGTCTTCGTCGATAGCCTTTCTTTTAATCGTACTTGTGAGTCTCAAACCTGCTTTTCGCCCGGATAGTGGGACCAAACTTGTAAAGAACAAAGGGAATCGGGATCAGAGCCAGAGCAATGAATCCTAACAAGCTGGTAGCCCAGTCAATTCCAAGCTTTTCATACACTTTGGTTCAATGTTAGCAATATGTTCTTGCGAAAAAAAGCTCCTAAATGTGGTTCATTTACTTACTCTGGATAGTAAAAAGAGGAAACACGCCCGCGAAGCCATATCGCGCCAAGCTGTTGGCACTGGAAGCACTCGCAACAACATTGCCGGTATAAGTATCGGAAATATATTGGATAGTGCTAACAAAGACGCACAAGTTGCCCCAGGCAAAAGGAATGATGGCTACTGCAGGGCTTGCCCAGGAGACGCCCTCTCGCGCCGTCCAAGCAAACCAGAAGAGACCAATGGGTAGTCCAAAGCAGCCCAACATGGCGGGAGAAAGTCGGTACTCGGGAGGAATCTTGTTAGGAGGGAAGTTGGGAACCTGCTTTCGGTAGAACAAGATTTCGCAGGCCATGATGGTGGTGAGGCCGAGGAAACAACCAATGACAATGGCGAGGAAGACCAAACCGGACTGCGTAGTATCAAAGTGATATACCTTGCCAAAGGAGTAAGGAACGCCGCCGAAGAAGCTGAAAAGGGTACCAAAGTTGACAGCGACATAGAGGCAGATGAACGAAACAATGGGCTCGGTAAAGAGCATAAGGAGAGGCCGGATAGCGGCCACGACGGCGAAAGTCTTGATGCGCTCGCTCACGGGAGGAAGAGGAGGGACCTCAAGGCCACGCTTCTTAGCTAGACGGCGCTTGAGGATGGGATGGAAAGTCTCTCCAATGAAGCAACCTAGGGTAATGGTAAAGGCGGCGAAGAAGAGCATTGTCCACTCAGTCCAACGCCAACCCTTGTCGACAGAAACGAAGGAACCGATAACGGGTCTATAGAAGAGAGTTAGAACCGACCCAATATTAGGTAGCCAAAGACACGAAAAGACTTACCCCAGACCAGGTCCTAAGAAAGGAGTGAGGATAAAGATGGCGCTCACAGGTCCTCTTGTCTTTGGCATAAACGTCTCTGAAAGCGATCCAGGGGCATTGGCCAACACAGGAGCCCACAAGAATCCAGTAAGAAATCGGAGAAAGCACAGGGCGCCAAAGTTGTGAGTAAATCCTGCTCCAATGGTGAAGAATGAGCCGAGAAGCATGCCTCCCATAATCACAGGATATCGGCCAATCGTTTCGGAAAGGGGACCGCCAATTACAGGGCCAATCCCGAGGGCGACGACGTACAGAGTAAGAGGCAGCAGGGCGACGGTTCGACTAACTCCAAATTCTTCTTGAAGAAGGCCAACAGATGAACTAGAGATGGATGTAGCTATTGATCTGTACGTTTGCAATGTTAGTCTCGCTTCTTGGGAGCGCTTTCTTCCAGCTATACGAATAGCCAAGCACGGTGGTGGGCCTGAGATGGTAAGCATAAAGGAACTTACATTGTGAGGCCCATGGTGGAGATAGTGAACACCATCAAGCCCTTCCTCCACGCAGGCCAGTTGTATGGGTTGTGAGGATCATTGTCCCAGTCGAGGACTTCCTGCGAAACTTGCCCCTTCTCGGCGTCGCTGTTGCTGTTGTTGTCGCTGTTCCCATACTGGTCTTCCGGCTTGAGTACCAACGTCTTGTCGTCCGCCTGGATATCCGACAAGGAGCCGTTCAGTACTCCTTCTGGAGACGCCATTCCGCCTATTTCTCCTTCTCCAAAGAGGTGATTGGTGTAGTCGTAAAATACCGAGTGAGGTGAGCCAGCTGTTGGGTAGCTTCTATTCTTTCCCAGCTCCCTGAAAGATTTGCCGAATGAATCGTACTTTTAAAACCCAGATCTTTTTCGTCTTTTCGTTTCTCCTTTCCTTTCCTTTTCGTTTCTCTTTTCTGCGAGATCCCTTGTTATGCTCTCTTATAGATGCTTTTCGGTGTGTGGGACGAAAGAAGATCTTTCGGTGGCAAGGATGCTTGCAGTCTACACCATCTATATTCAGGCCTACCTCAGGAGAAGGGACACACCTTCTATAAAAGAAACTGCACTCGCCCTGCTCAGCTTCCTCTTGTCCCTTCATTGCTAGGGACGTACTATGGCACAATACACGCCGGCCGAATGGGGCAAAGCCCAAGATCAACGGCGGCGGCCCGGGTCCGAAAAAGCGGGCATCTAAGATTACTGATCACAAATTCTACCGAGGCAGAGAATTGGATTTCAACGAATAGCATCGCGAGAATGAGCAGCGCTATGCCACTTTGGAGATTTATGATTACTATTCCAATATTTTCGGTGCTGTTTAGATACTGCAAGCAGCGTGTTTGATTAGCATTGTGGCTTCCATTTCTCTGCCTGAAGGATTCCATGGGGGATATTCTTTGTAATAACCCAACGGCCGGGTGCTAAATGGAGTAGCGAAAGCCGGGAGCTGGGCTATCAGACTTGGCAAAGAATATTAACTTGGTTTCCAGGAGGAGAAAAAATTCTTAGCGGATCCGAATGCGAGCGATAGCTTAGCAGACAGGTCGATAAGAAAAATAAGAAAATAAGGGACCATCGTGCTACGAGAAATAGACTGGACCACCGTATTACCCAGAGTCTGAACATTTTCGGATACGCGTTAACTGGATAGGGAAATATTACAATCCGGTAAAAGTGCCCGTGGAGATGCGAGTCACCCACGTGGATCAGCTGGATGGAGATGCATGGGATGCTTCAGCCAGGCAGCTCTGCTTTCAGGAGGCGGGTGTAACACTTCCATTTGGTTCGTATAACGTCGTGTGAGGATTTGGAGCACCAAAGTTATGCGTCTATCTGTTGAATCATGCGACTGCCGTAGATTTGGTGCGATGTAATACCCGGTGTTTGAGCATCTCCATTCTTCAAATCCATCAGCCTTGTCGGCGAAACATTTACCGTCAGCCGCGTATTATTGGCCAATAGAACAAGGATTTCGAATTTAGAAATCAGCTCAACTGACGCATTGCTCAATAATTCCATCACGAATTAGTCATTGATATATAGGGCGTACTTCTTGGCTTCAGCGATAACTTGGCCGAGGTTCAGTAATCATCGGCCATGCAGCTAGAGGCGAGGCAGCTGAGAAAAAAAGTCGATGACTGAGTCGGTCTGATAACATTAAAAAAAGACTTAATCTGAACTCACATGAGATCCAGTGGAGCTTAGAAATCATTGAGAATACATCGTCTGGCTCAATCCTGTGGTGTGCTAGAGATCTGTTGAGCTTAGAGCATCGCGCAAGGGGTGAGAGCCGATTTCCGGCTTCCTTGATTACAATATCATCCCGAGATGTAATGGCTGCAAGTCATACCTGGCGGCTTCCGGACACGCATAAGAGCCGGGCCGTAGCGTCAGTGCAGGGCGTATTACGAAAGAGGCGTTATATAGGGCAACCATATTTAGGCTCAGGATGGGAAAAATAAGACGTTTAGTTTAACCTTGACTTTCTTGTTTTACTAATCTGGCCGTTGCTGGGAGGAGAAGATGCATGTGACCGACTGAAGATCTGCCGTATATGTCATTTCAACGTGCTGCTTCGCTTCCCGTATTACTCGCATAGCTCGCTTGATGATACCCTTTACTGATAATAAGCACTTATTTACCTAGAATGGGAGCAACTGAATTGGGTAATGCAGAAAAAGAGGAAATAGCCATATATGGAAGACGTGACTAATGCCAAAACTGGTGATGTGCTATTACTGTCTTGGTTTCTAAAGATGACTGCCGGGAAAATAGTAAAGCATACAGGTACATTACTCGAATTTCATAGTGAATTGATAAGAAGGGCTTAATAATCGTTTAATATCACATTGTACGATGATGAAATGGACGCTTGATAGGTTACTGTTACTACATCTATTCCAAAGATGGTTGCCAGCAAATTAGTGAAGTATTCAATGGGCAGACTTGAACTTCGTCGGGAGTTGCTAGACAGAGCACATTTTGAACTGATTCCTATCTAGGAGTAGTATAATTAGTATGGAAGCTTAGACTTCCTTTCTCTTTGTATGCTTTTTGAAGTCTTCTTTTAGCAGATACAGATGTTTAATAAATTGGAATCGAAAGGATGCTTTAATTATATACAATTATAGAGTATTTATTCGCCTGCTTGCCTATATGCTACTACGAACCTGCTCCCAAAAGTCCCTAACCACCGAATTTCTGCTGTTTACGCCAGCGTCAATCGCGGAAATATCTTCGCGTATTCCCTCGAGAAACTTGCGCAAGATAATTTTGACACTTGGCGGCAAACCGCAACCGCTGTGGACGTCCAACTCAATGTAACAATCGTCACAAAGCCCCGGAATATACCCATCTCTTTCCAGGTCCTCGTAATGGGTAGCATCGAATTTTTCTGCGCATAATTTGCAACAAGGCGTTCCGCGACATTTCTTCTTGTACGCGATGGCTGCCCAAGCCACGACGTCTTGTAATAAAAGGAACAAGGCAAATTGCTTTTTAATTGTCGCGTAAGAAGATTGACCGTAATTAAGAAGAAGAAGACGCGGATCTTGGCCACGAAAATAATTCCGACTGAAAATCATGCGACCCGAATCGAGGGTGCTTCTGGGAGAGCCCTGTCGAGTAGGAAGTGGCCTGTTCATGGCAGTGAGCCACTCCGTAAAACATGGCCCTCCATACGGGAAGAAGACACCATACGGCTTCCTTAGATTCCATATTTTACGGTGCTTCCTTGTTGTGTGGTACACGTCGTGTTCTTCAAAGTTATTCTTGATGATTCTGGCAAGAGTGGCATTGTCGGGAGGTTCTGTAGGACCATGGATTATATATACGCAAAGCGCCGATGGACTCCTTTCTTCGACTGGCTGGTATGATCCTCCGCTTCCATAAATCAAGACTGCGCCTTCGCGCGAGACTCGTAGATTTCCCATCAACAGTGGACAAGCGAGGTGATGATTGAAGCAGGCTCCGTCGTTTTCATCGCTGGAAGCGATGCTGCTTAGATCATCAGAATTGGCTCCGTCTGCGTCGTCCTGTTCAACCATTTGCGTCTTGTACGACTCTGAAGTGTATAAAAAGGATAGATCTGGCTCTAAATCTCCCTTCTTGTGATATTTGCGCAGAGAATTTACTAATTCCAAAATATCCGGGGGGCCAGATTTGAACCATTGTGTACTTAAACTTTGGTCGACCATGCTATCAATATAATGTGAAGCACGGCAAATTGAAGCGAGTAGATTTTGCTGAGCAGCAGTATTGTTGATCGTATTAAGGCATTCGAAAAGTTTTATGTTGACAAAGTTGATATAATCCTGAGCCATGGTTGTTACCTTGGGGACTTTTGCCTTTCCCTTCCCAACTTTTAGTTGGGACTCGGCAATTACGGCTTCAAAGGCATCTTCGGCAATGGCTATAACACATAGTTCCCGGACCTGCTCCCAGGAAGCCGAAAGCGAGTATGTGATAATATGTATAGTAAAGAATTTAGTTTCCTTGAGGCGGAAAGAGTGGCTTGGTCGCAAGTGGCCGGTCCATAGCTCCTCCATACAAGAGAGCTGGTCAAATCTGAGGAAGCTGGGCGTTTGACCAGCAGAATGAAATTGATTCAAGATTCGTCGTATGAATTGCAGACGTTTTATTTGAGGGATAGCTGAAGAAAATGCCTTGAAGTTTTCGGCAGTAATCAAGAGCGACGCAAACCTGGATTTAATTGGACTAATGTGACGAACAATTCCATGAGAACTATCGAGGCTCCTGAAGGCTTCTTGTATCTCCTGGGCGTCAGGCTGTGGTTCAGTCTTGATGTCCCCAAAAGCATGACTTGGTAAGATTCCCTTTGACGAAAAAATATCCGTGTCCGTGAAGACTGTTGCGCGATCGCCGGCATCCACGGAATGGAGTGTCCTTAGCTCGGTGAGAAGTGCTGGGCGATAGGTGTCTCGTGCCCAGTCAGACATGAAATCAACTATTAAAAATAGTTGCAGGGCATCATCAAGGGTGGTTACGACCCCAGCCCAAACTTGGACAATGTTCTATGAGGATTATTAAGAATACAATTCTTAGGGTCATTTTATGTTGGTAAGGAGTTGGGTACTTCTTACTGTGATCTGATGCATGTTATCTGAGGACTGCCGGTCACCTACAGCAGGTGTCTGAAATGCCAAGCAGAGTCGCCAGTCTTCTCCCTTGCTCATGAAGAACCAGACAAGGGGTCCCGATGTCCATTTTGATCTCTGCATGGTAGCCAAGCGAAGACTCTGCTGTGTGTTTAAATATGTGTAGATGGGAAATGCCGTCTGTAGGCGAATCGAGGACCAATCATCGGATGCATTGCCTGCTTTAGCCTCGACAACGAGGAATGGAAATAGCAATGGTTCCCCGTCGCCGTTGTCATGGGGTTGTTCTTGTAAATGGTCCACAATTGAACAGCCATTTTCCAAATGGTCTTTAATGAAACAGTCGGCTCCCATAGGTTTGAACAGGAGATTTTCAAAATTTCTCGTTTGCCGGAGTCCATAGGTGCGGTCTGGCTTTTGTGTCTGCGGTAACTCGACTCTCAACTCCTCCGGATGGATGACTGTATCATCTGTCCTGTATATAAAGAGTTTATTGAGTCCAACTCTCTCGTCTCTGCAATGTAGGTAACGGCTTAACATCTGCGTCAATTGGAGATTATCGGAAACGTTAGCTACTCACTCATCACCAGGCCGTGTTTCACGAGCACAGCGACAGCGTTCGCGGTTCTGTTGGCGTTGCCTCAGGCTGGCAGCGGCCCTACTATTTTCATCGACTAATGCCGCTTCGATTTCAGAACGCCATACTCGTTTACGACAATTCTTGCTATAAAATACTTGTCAGCAGCAGCAGTTTATGCTTGCTCTTGTCGTGTCTTGTATTACCATGCCACTTCAGCAGCCAGCCGACTAAAGACTATAGGCTCGCAGGCGAACCTCCACGTCGCCTCATTTCGGGATATGCAATCCTTTGCGGCTTTTGTAAGCTTCCTTGCTTGGGTTTTGGCTTCGGCCTTCCAAGGCGCTGCATCAAGGTCGTCCTCGTTTTTCTGAGCGACTGCGTAGGTGCTGTATCTGTATTGTTTTACTTTTTGGATGGACTCGAATACTCGTCTATGATTCGCAGGCCACTCATTAGCGGCAATCTCGTCGTTGAATTCTATGTGATACTGTTTGCGGAGTATCTCAAAGGTGGCACGGTTTTCTTTCTTGATTGGCATTGTAAAGCACTCTGTTGTTTTAAGCGACAACAAAAAGAAACTGTCTTGATGAAAGTTGCCGCAGATGGACTCGTTTAATCTGACAGTGGCTCTTATAAACCTGCACGTTGGACTATTAGGGATCTCAAGAGCGCCAGCCCCCGAACTCGAAGCGAGGCAGTAACAGCAAAAGCCGGTTGCCTCTCTCGTTGAGAGGTTCGATTTATTACCCATCTCTGTTCAAATTGCACTGCCCCTCATTTCTGCATCTAGGCTCACCACCCTAGCAGGGGTATGATGAAACATTGGTGTGCGGTTTTGGGCCTACAATACAGGCCAGCGCGTACACATATTAGCGATGTGTAGATGTTTTATGGAATACTATCGGGTTGAGGTTAGCTGTATGCTTTGGGATTATCTCTGTTGTTCTCATTATAAATTAGGGGAAATCTGATGTTTTATTCACAAGTACCCCCCGCAACCGGGGTCTGAATACAAGTACCCGGCAGTGTGCTGTAGGCTCAATGGGGCGTCTGCAAGGCTCAATCCTGCTGTTGGTCGTCCCCGGTTATGATATCGACCTTCTTCTTAATAGGGTATAGAGAAAAATAGTCCATGGAGAAAATTATGTAAGTCCTCTTGTGGGAAAGTATCGGATTCAGCAATCCTGCGTCGAGCTTGGTATTGTATCCGAACATGGGTAGATAATGCCTTGGAGGGAGGACTAAAGAGATCTGTATGTAAACTCAAGACTTTTTCTTCTTCGCTTTCAATCAGCGGATGGTTAAGAAATCGTGCATATTCTCATCGAAGTTTACAAAAGTCAGATTATAGTTAATCTTATGCACACATCTGCTCCTCATTAAGACGGTCCAACAAATTAAACGAAAAAATTCTGGCAAAGGCTATGGAGAGTTCTCCTTTCATACATGTATTGTCTAGAGACATGTGTTAAATTATAATTAAATAAACTATCATAACGGACTATCATGATTGACTCGTATGGTCGTGATAGATCAACTTACGGTAGTAGACCAACTCATAATTTTAGCAACTAGCATAGCGCATCGCACTAGCAACATGCGAAATGTAGAAACCTAACGCTGAGAAGAAACATGAGGCGGTTGAGCCATAGGAGAGCCTTATAAAAAAGGCCAAGTATAAAAATTCCGTTGATAGATAATATGGGGACAACTACTTGGCTATGGACGCTAAAGAAAAAGGCTGGTGTAAGCTATCCGTCTGCATCTACATGTCAAGCACAACGCCGATCTAGCAGGATCAGCATAGAATACTTCAAATACTTCACATACCAACACCATCACTATTGCCTTTATCGAATAACAAGAAAGAGTCTCTCCACATCATCCTCTCAGCTCCCATCTCATGGCCACCCCGTCAAAACCGCGGTTTGCCGCTCCCCTGCCGCAATCCACACGGTCCAGCGTCCTCGAATGGAGATTCCCCAAGCCGCACAGCCAGCTCGTGCTCACCGGCCGGTCTCGCGCAGCCTGGCACACGTCCTTTGTGATCCCCTCGCTCAACCTGCTGCTGGACGCCGGCCTGGTGGTCAACAACCAGCGCCCCAAGCACATCTTCCTGACGCACGGCCACAGCGACCACACGCTGCTGGCGCCGGCCTTTGTCAAGCGCGATGACCCGCCAGACATCTACTGCCCGGCCGAGATGAGCACCGCCTTTGACGACTACGTGCTGGCCAAGACGATGCTGAACCGTGGCGGCCACATTGGCGTTGAGGACGCCGAGGAGCACGGCCTGGTGGTGGACGACGCCGTGGTTGCGCGCAGCGAGCAGCTGGGCCGGTCGCACTCGTCGACGGCCTTTCTCGGGACGCATCTGACCCACGCGCTGCGTCCAGGCGACTCGGTGACTCTGCGGCGCGCCCAGGGAATCACCGCCACGGCCTTTCGATGCGATCACCAAGTCCCCTGCCTGGGATACGTCTTCAGCAAGACCACGCAGCGTCTCAAGCCTGAATTCGCCTCTCTATCGGGCCCTGAGCTGCAGGCAAAGCGCAAGGCCGGGGAGGAGCTCACGGCGCCTCACACGGCTCCCATCTTTGCCTTTATGGGCGACACGACGACCAAGACGCTCGCTGAGGAACCGGCGTGGCTGAAGGAGGGCATCCCCGTGGTGATTACCGAGTGCAGCTTCTTGTATGAGAAGCATAGGGCGCAGGCGGAGAAGACGAAGCACACGCTGTGGATTGACCTGGAGCCGATTATTCGAAAGTGGCCGCAGACGACTTTTATCCTAACTCATTTCAGCATGAGATATGACGATGCAGAGGTTGCAAAGTTTTTCAGGGAGATGCCCGATCCGCCGGCCAATATGGTCGTGTGGGCGGATTTAGAGCTGTGATGGAGAGAGGGAGACTCTTTTCCAGAAGCACCCACCGCCGTCATCATCATCAGCAGTAGCAAATCCTGAAGGCAATGCTTCCGAGGCGGGAGAGCTTCACCGCCAGATGCACCGCCATTGATGAGCTGTCACTCGTGTTACCGTATATACGCATCTCAAGTGCATGTCACAACATAGCGGTGCTACCACAGATGATGCTCTGAAATGACTTTCAGGGGGGGCTCTGTGGACGTGTGTATGGACATAACATCAGGCGGAATAAAATAGATGGAGAGGGACAAGAGCTTTGCTTGCTTAGAAAAAAAATAAAAAATGGACGGTGATTGTGTGCGTGATTGTGTGCAGAATATGCTTGAAGCTATACAGCCCTCTTCTCGACTTACACAAAAGGATAAAAATAGCTATAAAAAGCAACACATGATCCTCTGGTTCCGACTCATCGGGACTCCGCCTCTAAAACAATGCCACAGTCCAAGGGAAGACGTTGGAAGCAGCGAAAGACTATCCTAGGCTTGGTGGTAGCAGCACGCCCGTGTCTCACAAGCGCCATCTATAAAAGGGAACCCCATGAAAGAAAAAAAGCAAACAAACTTTTTTTTTTAACCCAAAATATCGTCCGAGCGTTTAGCACGAAACGAATGATGCAAAGTACGATTTCACAAAGGAGAAAAGGGGGAAAACGGTGGTCACGTCCATCTGAGAGCCACTCAAATAAGACTATTTTGTAGCACATAGGGGGAAGAAAAAAAAGAAGAAGAAGGCGTTGTATTCATTACACCGGATCTGTTGACCGGATTCAAATATAGATAGGGCTGCCTCACTGGCCTACACTCTCGCGTCTCATTGCTGGAAGAAATATAATCTATCAGATAATCCTTTGTTCACCTTCTACTCCCGGATACGAAAAAAAGTATAACAAAGGACTTTTCGAATGACACGATTTAGAATTATAACTATTCACATCTACATCTTCAAGCCGCCAAGTTGACCATCATACTCCATCCCAACAGACCATCAACCTTTTCACACAAAATCATTCCTCAAAACACGCACAATGTGCGTCCACTTCCAATCCTGGAACCGCTGCTCCTCCTGCCTCCTCACCTTCAACCGCCGCTGCAACCGCGTCCCCTGCTGGAACGGCTCACTCTCCCGCTGGCGAATCCACCACCATGGGCTGTCCTGTCGCAGCGGCCGGTACGAACGCGCCTCCGACGAGGTGTATACGCACAAATGCTGCAAAGCGTGCCGCTTGGAGGCAGCAAACAGAGCAGCGGATGAAAAGTCGGGCACGATAGAGGCGCCGGGGGAGACGACGATGCTGAGGCTGAGATTGGGCGGGAAGAGGGTTGGTCGATTTATGGCTGCGACAACGACGAGAGTTGCGGATGTGAAGAAGATGTTTATGCGGTGGTGGGCGTTTAAGGAGGTGTTGTGTGGACGAAGCAGTGTATACAGGCATAAAAGGGGGGAGAAGAGACTTGCTCGAGCTAGGATATGGATGCTAGGAAGTTAGCAAGAAGGCTCATCTATCAACACCAAAACAGCCCTTCTGGAACAGAAAAAGCCATGTTAGACATTCCTCTTATTTGACCTCATCTTTTTTCGTTTTCTCTCCAACCCGTCATTATCGCCATGAGTGAATCAAAACACCTCGTAGCACCGACTCTGCTGCGTGTTTTCAATAAGCCTCATGCGCGGCCTCCTGTCCAACTCACTCGCCGTGGCACAGAAACCGGGCCCTCGCAGGGGAGATTACACAGAAAATCGACACAATTTAAGGCGGTGAGCATGACGATCATTTTTCCTTCTTCTTCTTCTCTTCCTTCTTTCCCTGAATCCTTTCGCTTTTCTCGCAATGGCATGAGACTTGTCGGGCTAGATGGAGAGGGCCTTTGGATTCAAACACTGCGATCATCATATTTGCTGTAGAGGAATGACGAAGTATTAAATGAAAAAGAATATTACGTCGATGGTTATCCATCTGCCCACCACATTGCCTCTTCTTGACGTATGGTTATTTCGTGCTGCTTGAAAGTGATCATGTGGGCGCTCACCGGACTTTGCCTTTTTTAACTCACACACAAACAATATGGCACAGCCTCATACAATAGCCAGAAATAGAATGTTGCCTCGTAATCAGATAGGACGCCTTTTTGATAGCTCATAGAAGACCGCCAAGCTTGATGTTTCATGCTTATGATATCACTCATACAGAGCAAGTAAAACTACCTTGACTAACTTATACGCATATACATACGCTTCATCTAATGGAACATATCATAGACTTTACACATGTAACAGCAAGCATTGGTCATCAAGTCATTGTAAATATTTATTCAGCAGCATATTACCCATCTGCCGCCCATTCACTCAGTTATGATGCAAGGTATATCACCATTCGCTATTTATCCGCGCCCCATAGAGCTTTCTTAAGCTGTTGAAGAAAAAAAAAAAAAAAGAATCCCAAGAAATAACGTCCTTGAATATATATACAAATCGCGTTTCCTGTTTAAACGTTTCCATTCCCTACACACCCTCTCTTTA